>PVJS01004935.1:0-66585 GCA_004027185.1 Glis glis | reverse complement strand
CACACACACACACACACACACACACACACACACACACACACATCATACAGATACATCAGAAATGGTGAGAGTTGCCAGGCGTGGTGGCACACACTTGTAATCCCAGTACTTTGGGAGGCGGAGACCGGAGGATCCGGGTTCGTGGCCAGCCTCAGCTCTCTCGCTCTCTCTCTCCCTGTCTCTCTCTCTCTCTCTCCTTAATGAGGCCCTCTGCAACTTTGTGAGACCCGGTTTCAAAATAAAGTATAAAAAATAGGGCCGGGGGCGTAGTGCGGAGGTAGAACGCCCCTGCGTTCAATCCCAGGTACCGCAAAAAAAATAAATAAATAAAAAGAAATGGTGAGAGTTAGGTGCTGAAAACAAGATAAAAAGTATTGAAAGCAGTAGAGAAAAAGTAAAATTATATAGAGGAGCAACAATAAGCATTAGAGCTGGTTTCTCATCAGAAACTCTGCCGTCTCAAAGAAAGTGGAGGTATTTATTTATTTATTATTTTATTTTGTGCTGGGGATTGAACCGGGGGCATCTACCTCTAAGCTACACCCCTAGCCCTTTTATGTTTTATTTTGAAACAGGTTCTCATTAAGTTGCTGAAGTTCTCACCAAATTGCCGCAAACCTGCAATCTTTCTGTCTCAGCCTCCAGTACTGCAATCCTTCCAGTCTCAGTACTGGAATTATAGGTGTGTATCATCACACCCAACAGGAGGATTATCTTTAAAGTTAGAGAGAGAAAAAAGAACTTTCCAACCTAAAGAACTCTCTTTCAAAATTAAAAAAGACAAAATAAGAAATTATTCAGATCAACAAAAGTTGACTTGCACCACAAGAAATGTTAAAGGAACACCTCCCTGCAGATGTCCCATGATACCCAATGTAAATTTAGGGTTACCCACAGAGAGGAAGAGCAGCATAAATTGTGAGGATTAGGGTAAATATAAAATATTTTTCTCATTGCCATCTCTTTCAAAGATAATTGTCTGTCTAGAGAGAAAATAGTAATGATGTATTGTGATTTATAACACATGTAAGTACAATTTATGGCAATACTAATACAATGGATGGGAGTGAGGAAATAAAAGTACTTTATTATAACTTATATGAAGTTGCACTGCAATAAGTTAAAGATGGGCATTGTAAATTCTAGAGCAATCACTATAAAAAAGATATGTCTAATAAGTCAATAGTGGAGATGAAATGGAATAAGGAAAAACTGCTTAGCCAATCCAAAAGATGGCAGGAAAAGAGAAGCAACAAAGAAGAGATGAGACCAAAAAAAGAGTAAAATTATATATTTAAATGTAACCATGTAAATAATTTTACCAAATGTAAATGGTCTGGTTCTAGGAAAGGCAAAATTAGAGGGATAGAACACAGATCAGTGGGTGCCAGGAGCAGAGGGTGAGGGGCATGAGGAAAGGACATGGGGGGAAACTTTTAGAGGCAAATGTTCCACACCTTGATTGTGGGGGTTGATTCATGACTGTAGGCAGTTGTGAAATTCATGAGGCTGCACAAGAAAAAAAGGGGAATTCTCTGTATATGAATCATGACTTAAGCCGGGCGTGGTGGCGCACGCTTGTAATCCCAGTACTTTGGGAGGCGGAGACCGGAGGATCCGGGTTCGCGGCTAGCCTCAGCTCTCTCGCTCTCTCGCTGTCTCTCTCTCTCTCTCTCTCTCTCTCTCCTTAGTGAGGCCCTCCGCAACTTCGTGAGACCCGGTTTCAAAATAAAGTATAAAAAATAGGGCCGGGGGCGTAGCGCGGAGGTAGAACGCCCCTGCGTTCAATCCCCGGTACCGCAAAAAAAAAAAAAAAAAAATCGTGACTTAATAAATGTGTTTCAAAATTGCAAATACTCTCAACACTCCTATTAAAAGAATTATCAAATACTGAGAGAAGTTAAAAGAGATCTAAGCAAATGAGGAGATACCATGTTCATGGATTGGAAGACCCGATATTTTATCATTTTAGAAATTAATTTTATATATTTATCTATAGGTTCAACAAAAGATTATTAAAACTCCTAACAGCTTTTTTGAAGAATCTGACAAACTGAGTCTAAAATTCATTTATAACAAAGGACCCCAAAGAGCTAAAACATCTTTGAAAGGGAAGAACAAGCTATATTAATGCTACATGAATTCAAGACTTACTACATAAGATCTCTCACCATACAAGAGACCATTGAGTGCACAGGTCTTCGTGGTAGTGCTACATGTGCCCTGGGCCCATCCTGAATAGCGTGGGACAGGGGATGGAGGCTATGTCCTCTGAAGAGAAGGTCCATGAAACCAAAAGGAGGAGGAGGGTTCCCTGACATTGCCGGGCCTGGCCACCGAGTTAAGGAGCTCAGGTGTCTGTCCTGCCCTGGGAACACAACTCTGTCCCTTTTAGCAGGGTTAATGTCTGGGATCAGGCTCTGGAAATGCCTGTCTGCTAGTCTGCACCAACAGGAGCCCTGAGTTGCACCTGTCAGGCAGGGAGACAGGCACCTGGCTCAGACTTCAGATGACAGGGCCCTGGGGGAAGAGCCAGGGCTTTGGTTGGCAGAACCAAGGAAGGAAAAAAAAAACAGGGGCTAGAGCCTGCAGAGCAGACTCAAGACAGATTTCAAATGTAAATATGAACTTAGCAGCAGCAGAGCTGTGAGCCAGATGAGAAATCACTAGCACAGGATGGAAGGGGGGCCACACCCTGGCGTGGAGCTGACAGGGAGTGCAGAGGGGGCCAGGGAGAGTCCCTCATGTTATCTGTCCCTTTATTACTCTCCTTGCCCCACTCCAGGCTGCTCCCAGCCCAGGTTCTCTGGTGAGACAGCGGGTCCCCAAACCTGGCTAGTTTAGTTGTCATCATCATCATCATCATCATCATCATCATCACCACCATCAGATCAGATAAAATTCCCCTGGCTTCTAAATGTTTACTGATGCTTACTCTGAACTATGGACACACATCATCTCTACCCTCCAACAAGCTTGCCAGGTTGGTATTATTAGCACCATTTTACATGAAAGGAAACTGAGGCTCAGAAAAACTAAATAATACAGAGCTATTAAATAGCCAATCTGAGATTTGAACTTTGGTCTATCAGACTCCAAAGCCAACATTCTTCTGTGCCCATCTTGCTGCCCTTTTTAGAACATATTAATAAAAGTATGGAGTCCAGAAAAAGGGAGGTAAGAGTCCTGTCCAACAAGGAGACTCAGACCTATGTACCATTCTGAGGGACCAACTTGGAAAGCCATGGACAAACTGAGCCTTGTCTACAGTGCCTCAGGAGTAAGCAGGGCACGGGAACCAGGCCACAAAGATTAATTAATTCAATACAGTCTTCTTAAGTTGCTCTTATATTCTAAGCCCTCTTCCAGGAACTGTAGATGGAGAAATAAAGAAGCCAGGTGTGGTGGCACATGCCTATAATCCCAGTACTTGGGAGGCTGAGACAGGAGGATCACAGGTTGGAGGCCAGCCTTAGCAATGTAGCAAGACTCTCAACAACCTAGTGAGTACCTGTTCCAAAACAACAAAAAAATTTTTTTAAAGGACTGGGGGTGTAGCCCAGAAGTAGAATGTGCCTGGGTTCAATCCCCAGTAACACACACACACACACACACACACACACACACACACACGAAGTAAAGAAAATGAAGTCCCTGCTCTCATGGAGTTTATACATGGGAGACAGGCACCTCATATATATACAGATATATTAGGTATAAACTCTAGGTAGGGGAGTATTTGTCTATCTGCTATATCTAGGTAGATACAATAGATAGACAAATACAGATATATATATATATATACACAAATATATATATATATACAAATACAGATATATAGATATAGATATAGATATAGATATTCCTTTCAATAAGGTTATATTCTGATAAATCCATCATAAGTTGAAAATATTTTAAGGAGACATTTGCAATCTGTGGATTTAGGACAGCTGACCTCCCCAGCGTGCTCACTTACCCTGGCCTACCTTAAACACATGTTGGGCAAAATCACCCAACACCACGCCTACTTTATAATGTAGTGTTGAAAATCTCATGTAATTTATTGTATCCCGTGCTGAAAGTGGAGAACGGCACGTCACGGGAGCACTCTCCACGCAGCACATCACGGGAGCACTCTCCACACAC
The DNA here is from genome assembly GCA_004027185.1 of Glis glis. Lineage (NCBI taxonomy): Eukaryota > Metazoa > Chordata > Mammalia > Rodentia > Gliridae > Glis > Glis glis. The sequence goes on along the minus strand of PVJS01004935.1, from coordinate 62,439 downwards.
GCACACAGCTAGAAGTGCATTGGGCCTGACGAAGGTTGGAAGCAACAAACTAACATGAACTGCTGGGTGATGGGGATGCAGCTCATCAATTCCTCTCACTTGGATGAGGCTCGGAGCAGCTGGTGGCCGGCAGTGGGGCTTCGATGCTCGCTTCTTTAGCAGCCGTCATGTTCTTTGGGAAGATAGGAAAATTTGACTGTAAAGTCCATATCTTCTTTTCATTATATGTTTCTTTATAGCAAGCAAGAGCATGCTGTACCTGCCTGTCAGTTCCTTGGAATCTCTTATAGTTGGCATCCATTTCTTCCACCATGGGTATACCACGGTGGAGAGGAGCAACCCTGCCAGTTTTTTGCTGTGAACTTTCTTAGTGCCTCAGGTATAATTCTCCCTCTGCCTCGCTTTCTTTTCTTCTTTCTTCCTCCAGGTTGATCAGCCCCTTGTTAGCAAATTCTTCAGCCAGCAAACTCTTGAATGTCTAGCTCTAACTATTTCCAAACACTAATATCTTGTTACTACGTCATCGATAGCAGAAACCTTGGTAAAGACTTCAAATCATTCACACATGTCTTCAAAACATTCTTGCATTGCTGTGTGACTTTTTCTCCTGTTGCAGCATGATTCTGGATGGCATTCAGCATAATAAAACCTGCGACTCTCAGAGCATTTGGCCAGACTCAGTTACTTCAACAACCCGAACAAATGTTGGGCATACACAGCACACTTTGAACGCGGCTACTGTGCCTTGGTCCATGAGCTGAAGGAGCATGGTTGTGTTCAGAGGCAAAGTCTTTACTTCAGGAAGCCTGCCACGGGTATGCCGTGCATGCCCCAGAGCACTGTCTGATATCAGAAGAATCTTGAATGGGGTTTTGTTTTTCCTACAATATTCTCTTGCCTGCAGAATAAAACAGTTCAAAACCCAGACTTCAAACCCTACTGCTGCCATCCAGCATCCTCGTTGGGGTGATAATAGATGGGAAGCACACGCTTGCTCAACTCTGGAATGCTCCAGGGTTCTCCCAGTGGTGGATTAGGAAAGGCTTTAGTTGAGATCCTGTAACATCGCCACCCCGAGAGAGCATCCTGGTCTTAGAAAGCCTTGAATCCTGGCATCATCCTGGGCTCTGGATGTACACTCTGGCACAGGCTTCCAGAACAAACTCATTGCATTGACATCAGATATTTGTTCTGGCAAATATTTCCCATCCACAATTCCCCGATGCAGCTCTTCCTTACGAGCTTCAGCCCCTTCAGGATTGGCAGTTGCACCACCGCTGACCTTCATGGTATGAAATGGTGACACCTTTTGAAATGTTGGACCCAGCCAGGGCTTACTACAAACATTGGCATGTATGTAGCTCATCAGCACACTGTTTTAGCATCACAAGAAGACAGCTTGCCGTGGCCTGGGTCATCGGCAGGCTAGGCAGTATGCGCTCCTGTAGCTGGTCATCCACCAAGCGACAAGTCATTTCTCCCTATCATCCATCAGCCTGGCTGTTTTCTTTGAGATGACTATGAATCAAATGGATTCACTGCATCACGGATTCACTTCTTAACCTTTAAGATGGTCAAAATCAGGGCTAGAGGTGTAGCTCAGCGGTAGAGCACTTGCCTGCTTGCCCAGCATGCACAAGACTGTGAGTTCAATCCCCAGCACTCAAACAAAGAGACATGGAGATGGCCCATGGCAGGAGTCCTAACTCACATGCAGTGGACATTGGTGGCTCACCACCTTTGTGTTGGTGCTGGGTTCCATCTCAACGTGATTGCCTTCTTCTTACCAGAAGGAGACATAGATGGGCATTTGTAGACATGGTCTGATTCAAAAGCACAAAGCCAATACCCAAAAGGCTAGAAATATGGAACGCTGTGGAGTCTCAGTTGCGTCTCCTCCTGACCCACGGCTGCCTGGGAGCTGCAGCTTATCTATGGTTTCTGCCCAGCATCTTTAGGGAGCATCATACTACATGTCACTAACCTGAGCAAAGCTGCAAAATTCAAAGCCTAGTTTCTACATAGTGCATACCCCTTCTGCTTCCTCATAGAGTTGAAAGGTCATAAGTTGGACCATCACAGTCAGGATATTTGCCATCTGTGTACACACACACACACACACACACACACACACACATACACACACACAGGTTTTGAGTACTTTTCAGTAAATACTTAGAGGTGAAGTTGCTGGATTATAAGATAGTTGTACAGAGAAACTGCCAAACTATTTTCCAAAATCGTTGTACCATTTCACACTCCCACCAGCAATGGAGAATTCCATTTGACCCAAATCGTCACCAACACTTGTCCGGACGTTCAAATTCTTGTCATGAACGTCGCCTCATGACTCATTGATGTATCCCTGATGTATGTGTGAAAAGTTCTATGGAGAAAAATGATGGCTGGGAAGGGGCTGGAGAGGACCTGGGATACTGGAGCACAGTCAGGGAAGAAGGCCTCACCAAGGAGGTGACACTCGAGTGGAGAACTGAATAAAGCGAGGGAGTGAGCCCAGTGACAGTGATCGGGAGAAGGGTGCGGTTGTAAGGAACAGCAGATGCAGAGGGCCTGCAGTGGATGTGAGCATGATATGCTCAAGGAAAGGTGGAGAGGCTAGCATGGCCACAGCAAAAATGATTCTTGTGGGATCCTCTTACATCGTTGGCTCTGGGCCAGTGTGTTGATTAGGGAACAAATCTGGCTACTAATTGGAATCTGAGAGTGGCTTAAATAAATTAAAATTTTAGTTTTCCTCATGTAAGAAAATTCTAGAAATCAAAATTTTAGGTCTTCTATGGCAACTTCATGCACAATTGTTGATGTCCCAGCCTCCTTTTTTTTTGTTTCTATTCCACTATTCAAAGCACATGGGTATATCCTGAAGTTTGTCTCAAGAACACAAAACAGTTGCTGAAACCCTAGCAATCACAGGTCCGTTCTAGAAAGGAAGAGGGAGAGCAAAGAGGTTCCTGCCAGCTGCATAAGCTTCATGAGAGAGCTTTCCGGGGAGCTGTACCCAGCACTTCTGGTCGCCTTTCATTGCCACCTTTTATCAGGCCAGCTGTAAGAGAAGGGTGAGATATGTACCTTCGCAGGAGAGATGGACATTACAACCACATCAGCATTCTGCAACAAATGGAGGAGGAGAGGTGGGGATTCCAAGAGATGTCTGGCATTCTGCGCCCAATCAGAATCAAGAGGCTTGACGGTGGACCAAGAGACCCTGAGATCAAAGCTCAACCCTAGAGCTCAATCCAGGAAGTTCCTACAGCATGGGGGACACCGAGATTCTCTCTTACCTTCACCCATTTAAAAGTCTAAAATAAGCAGAACGTGGTGATACACTCCTGTAATCCCAGTACTTGGGAGGCCGAGACAGGAGGATTGCAGGTTCGCCACCAGCCTCAGCAACTTAGACCCTCAGCAACCTAGTGAAACCCTATTTCTAAATAAAAAATAAAAAGGGATGGGGGGTATAGCTCAGAGGGAGAATGCTCCTGGGTTCAATCCCCAGTACCAATAAATAAACAAACAAACAAACAAATATCTAAAATAATGTATTAGTAGCAGATGCTCATTGAGGAAAAGTTAGAATACATTAAAATGGGGAAAAATTTAAAATCCCCTGTAATCCCCCACCAGGGATAACAACTGTTGGTATTTTTGCATAAATCTTTCTGAATTGTATTAATCCCACATGTATATAAGCAAAAATCAGAATCTAATTTATATCCAATTTTATATGCTGTTTTTTCTCTAGTTTTTAATTTACAAGCATTTTCCCAACATAAATTATTTTTTTAAATTTCCTGCTGAATAATATTGGTTGTTCTAATCCTGTGTGGCAGCACAATATTCCATCATAACTATTTTTCTTCCATAATTGGTTTAGCAAGTCTGCCGTTGTTGGGCATTTAGACCGTCCCCAGCACTGGCTGTCATAAATGATTCCATGATGATCGACTGTGCACATGAACTTTTGTCTCCGTCTTTGTTACTTCCTCACAACAGGCTTCTGATCTCATCAGGCCAAAGGATATGGCTATTTTAAGACATTTGATACATACTGTGAAATTGCTCTCCTGGAAAGCTGGCCTGGGTTCCTGTGGGCTCTGAGGCTTCCCCCGCCCCCACACCACGTTCAGCATCTTCTTGGACTTTCCCACTTCAACATCTTCTCTCTTGTCACCGTTGGGAAAAGCAACAGAAAAGTGTTTTCTTCTGAAATATGTATTTTGGTACTTATCTAAAAGAGTTTCCAAATTCAACATAATTACACTTGTCCCCCTTAAGTTTAATTTGCAGTAAATCATGGCTCCAGTGTGAAGTCAGTGGCACCTTGGCTGGAGTGGAAGCAGGGTTTGGCTATTGGGAACCAGCCCCTGGCTACTTAGGTAGCTTCAGGTTCTTTCCACAGGTGGGGACCTTTAGAATCTTGGAGCTCTGGAATTACAGCAACACCCTAGGTGCCCCTGAGAAATAAGTGTATTCCTTATCTATTGCTGTGTAACAAATTACCCCTAAACATGCAGTGGCTGAAAGTAGTAACATTGTCTATCTTATAGTCTCTGTGGGCTTGGCTTAGCTCAGTGGTTCTGACTCAGGATCTCTCACAAAATTGTAGTCAAGATGTCCACCGGGGCCACAGCCCACTCAAGATTGGTCAGGGAGGAGGTATCTGCTTCCAACCTCATTTACTTGGGTCTCTCCAAAGGCCTGCTTCTGACATGGTGGCTGGCTTCCCCCAGAGCAGACACCAACCCCAAGAGAACCCCCAGGAGGGCAGCCCCATTTTTATAACCTAATCTCAGAAATGTCATCCCATCCCTTTTGCCTTCTTGGTTGGAATTGAAGCAATAATTCAGCTTGCCTTAGGAATCTTTCCTAACATGAAGTTTTTAAAACATTCAATTTTTAATCTATAAGGCTCAGAGTGTTAGCCCTTACATTTAGGTATCTGAGCCACCACAAATAAATTTTTGAATACGACATTAGGAAGGGAATTGGGTTCACCATTTTTCTGTGTGAATTTCAAATTGGTACATTTGTTTAAAACACTGTCCTTTTCCCTACTGAATGGTGTCATGGCCATTGTCTCACATAGATTGATCATGATTTTTGTGGATCTGTTTCTGATATCTCTGGTCTATTCTGTGATCTATTTGTCCATTCTTACTCTTGTTTTGATTGTAAAACTTTAGAGTTAATCTTAAAATCAGGTACTGGGTGCCCTCTAAGTTCGGTTGTCCTTTTGAAGACTAGTTTTTATAGGTCTCTAACATTTCTGTATACCCTTTAGAACCAGCTTGTTCTACAACTGAGTTTCTAAGTTGAATCTGTAGGTGGTTTGTGAGGATTGATATTTTACCAATATTTATTCTCCCAATTCATGAACATGATATGTCTTTCCCTTTATTCAAGTTTTCTCTGATTTCTCTCCATACTGCTTCATAGATTTCAACAATCTGTATGCGTTCAAAGATTCATTCCTCAATATTTTATTGTTTGAGGTTATTGATAATTGGTATTGCTTTTTCTTAATTTTATTTAATCATGATTTGTTGTTGGTGTATCAGATGAATTTTGTACATTCACTTATAGCCTACAACCTCATTAAATTTTGTTATTATCTAGGTTTTTCTGGTAGGCTCCTTAGGATTTCTTATAAAAACAAGCATGTTATTTCTAAATAATGAATTTTACTTCATCTTTTCCAAACTCTGAGCCTTTCATTTTCTTGTCTTATTAAGCTGGCTAGTAACTCCAGGTGTGATTAGAAGGGGTTTAAACAAGCATCCTTAAATTGTTTCTGGTAGTGTGATATAGTCAGTCTTTAATTTCTAAGCTGATCTTGGCTATAGGTTTTCCATGGATATCCTTTATAAAACCGAGGAGATTTCCTTCTATTCTTACTTTGCTGAATTTTTATCATGAGTGGGTATTAAATTTTGTCAGATGCATTTTCAACATGTATTCAGATGATCATATCATTTTTCTTTATTTTGTTAATGTAGTCAACTAAATTGACTTTTAAAGACTAAACCAGCCAGGTGGCACATGCTTGTAATCCCAGTATTCAGGAAGCTGAGAATGGGGGATCCAGGTTCACAGCCAGTCTCAGCTACTTATGAGGCCCTCCGCAACTTAGTGAGAGCCTGTTTCAAAATAAAGAATAAAAAATAGGGCTGAGGGTATAGCTCGGAGGTAGAATGCCCCTGGGTTCAATCTCCAGTACCGCAAAACAACAAAAAAAGATTGAACCAACCAAACATTCTATGGATAAGCTTCATTTGGCCATGATATATATTATCCTCTTTTATATATTTCTGCATTCAATTTGCTAATGTTTATTAACAATTTTGCATCCACATTCTGGATTATACTGGTTTCTTATTTTTCTTTTTTTCTAATATCCTTGTCAGGGTTTTGTATCAAGATAATGATGGCTTCATCACAACATAGAAAGGGTTCCTTCTTTTATTACCTGAAAAAAAATTTGTATAAAGTTAGTATTATCTTCCATAAATGTTAGATAGAATTCAACAGTGAAGCTGTACAAGCCTAGAGCTTTCATCACAGAGAAGTTTAAAATTTCAAATTCAATTTCTTTTGTAGATATAAGGCTATTCCATACTCTATTTCTTCTGCTGCTGGTTTTGATAGAATGTTTTTCAAGAAATTTGCTTACTTTATTTGAATTTGTCCAATTTATTTCCATAAAAGTGTTTGTAACATTCTCTTATTACCATTGTAAAGGCTATACTGTCTTAGGGAGGTACCCCTTACTATTCCTGATATTGGATTTTGTTTGTTTATTTCTTCCTTAGCTAGAGGCTTGTCAATTTGAGGGAAAGGGGAGCCTACCAATCTTTCAGAAGCTTATTTCTATTTTTAGAGAACCAGTTTCTGGCTTGTTAGTATTCTCCATTGTTTGTCTGTTTTCTATTACATTGGTTTCTCTTCTTCTTTGCCTAGCTTCTTAAGATACTTAGAACATTGATTTTCAACTATTTTTTCTTTTCTAATATAAGCATTTTAACCTCAATAATTCACCCTCAGGACTCTTCTAGTTGCATGCCATGAATTTTGATAGGCTAACTTTTTATTATCATTCACCTCGAAATGTTTTCTGATCTCTCTCGTGATTTCTTCCCTGATCCATGGGTTAGTCAGACGTGTATTGTTTAATTTTCAAACATGCGTGAAGTTTCCAGATACATTCCTGTTACTGATTTCTAATTTAATTCTATTGTAATCAAAGAAAATATTCTATATAATTTCAATTCTTTTAAATGAATTGATGTGTTTTATAGCACAGCACATGGTCTACACCAGTAAATATTTCATGTGTCCTTGACAAGACCTTGGCCTCGGCCTTTGTTGAATGTAGGACTGTCTCTGTGTCAATTATTTCAAAAGTTGAGCACTGTCTAGAGGGACAGGGCTGGGCACACCCCCAGTTCAGCCTTCCTGAGCTTTTCCTTGCTTCCCACACAGTGGACATCTCTTCCAAAGCCACACAACTGAGGAGGGAGCTCTTTACTGGCCTGAGGGGAGTTGCAGACACACCCACTGTGTGCATCTGGACCCAGAGACAGACAGACATCCAGAGTGAGGGAGACACTCAGGCACTCACCTGTAAAGAGAACCAAAGAAACACAGGGGCAAATAATTCAACAAACAGACTCGCAAATCCAGTCTATGCAGAAGGACACTCAGACACATACAGAAGATAAGAACCACAAAGACACAGGCATGACACAGACAATTCAGACAGATGGAGACACTCAAAGATACCCAGTGTATCCATCGGCATCCTTGCGGCTATAATCTAAAGACTGACCACGTAACTTAGAGGGAAGAAGATTTATTTTCTTACGGTTTTGGGTTCAGTCCATGTGAGGCCAGGGACCACGGAGAAAGGGAGAGCACATGGACTGTGCTCCTCACATCATGGAGGCTGGAAGCAAGAGAGCGAGCTGGGGGAGGAAGAACCATATATATAATCTCCAAAACCTCACCCCCAGGGACCACCTCCTCCTACTGGGTACCACCCAGGTAAATCCATTACAATGGATTTATCCACTTACAACCCTCATAACTCAATTATATCAACCCTGAATGTTAATAAAGGAGCTCTTTAGGGGACAGTTTATATCTATAACTATAACACCCAGTCATACAGGGACAAGCACAGCAGCACCTGGGCCCAGGTAGACCCCAGACCCAAACCAATGTGCACATACAGAAACACAGAAAAAGTGGTGACAAAAGCCGGGTGTGGTGGCGCACGCCTGTAATCCCAGTACTTGGGAGACTGAGACAGGAGGTTTACAGGTTTGAGGCCAGCCTCAGCAAGTTAGGGAGACACTGTTTCAAAGTAAAAAATAAAATAGGGCGGGGGGTATAGCTCAGAGGTAGAATGCCTTGGGGCTCAATCCCCAGTACCACACACACACACACACACACACACACACACACACAAAGTGGTAGCAAAAAAATAGAAATGTACAGACATCAGAAATAGAGGTAGAGCAGAAACACAGCTACGCAGACACACAAATACATATGTTTATAGACACAGAAATGGATACCAAAAGAGACACGGCTCTGCAGCTGCAGAACCAACCTATAGAAATGCTCAGAAACATACTTACAATAGACAGACAAGGAGACACAGGCTCATGGATTAAGTCACAGAAAGATACACATATGAATGAGGGTGCCTGAACTCACAGACACCATACACATGTTCATTATTATCAGGTCGTGCCTGAGGCAGTATTGTGTGCCTCACATACAAGTACATGTGTGTCCACACAAAGGGACCCGGTGCAGACCCACGGGCCTTATGTTCATAATAGCACCATGGACACATTGGCAGCTACAGACACGAATTCATCACACACAGGCTTAGACTCCAGCAGTTTCCACTCAGGCCCAGAGGCGTTCTCAGGCAACGGCAGCCCCTGGGAGAGCAGAGGCAGCCATGGGGACGGGGTAGCATTACCTGGTGAATCCGGAACACAGCAGGCCATGTCCAGCCCCGGCCCCGCCTCACAGTGGGGGACGCCATGAGCCTGAAGCTGCTCGTCTGTTCTAGGGCTTGCACTGGGCTGAATCCAAAGGATCTTGTGTGGTCTGATCTCGTGGGCCAAGGGAGAAGCTTCTACCATTCAGGTGGAGGTGGCCACATTCACAGCCCTGTCTTCTTGCCCTTAGCCCTGCTTCCCCCTCCCTGCACTGCCCTCTCAGCACCCATGGGACCCAACAGTCCCACCTGTGAGCAAGCGGAATGCATGATAGAGTTAGAGCCTGGGGCGCATGTGTCATTCCAGCCTCAGAGAAACCACCCGCCCATGCCTGTGGCTCACGCACCCATCATCTGGTTCAGTTTCTTCACAACCCCATCAGTAGCCAAGAATACCTCGTTTCCTCTATTTGTTTAATGTTTATTGCACCCCCTGACTTTGAGCTCAGGGCATCCAATGCTGTGTCCCCAGTCACGAGAACTGTGCTTGACATGTGGCTCAGAATCATTACTAGTTGGTTGGAGGAGTGAATACTTGGGTGTGGGCTGCAGCTGCATGTTCACAGCGAGTTGTGCCCCATTTATCCAGAGGTAGATGTCTGGTGGCTTCAGATATCAGGAACCGAACAACAAAACCCAAAGGCCCTGGTGCTACCTGAACACAAACCCTGAAGGCCATGTTCCAGAATATAAACATTATTACTATTATTATTATCCATTATCATTTTAATCAGAAACCCTCTGTATTAGTCCAGGTTCTCTAGAGAGACAGAACCCACAGGGTTGTATATTATAAAAGGGGATTTATCAAATTGGCTTACACCCAGAAGCTGTAGTCCCACATGGCCCCCTGTATCCCGAGAGCCGGGGAAACCAGCAGCTTCCCAGTCCAGGAAGCCAGAGCCTCGGAACACGAGGGACCAATGATACAGCCCCAATCTAAGATGGAAAGGCCTGGAAAGACCCTGGAGAATTCTCTGGGGAGAGTCCACGTTGGAGGAGTGAGCTGGAGCCTGATGTCCTCAGGTGAGAGCGGCAGCAGACACGGCCGCTCAGGAAGACCCGAGCCGCCTTCAAGCCGCTGCCTCCCTCCTCAGCCATTGGTTCCATCCGGGCCCCCAGCCTGTTGGACAGTGCCACCCGGATGCGGGGTGGGAACTTGCCCCTCAATCTGCTGGTCCAAATGCCAAACGTCTCATCAACACACCTGAAGCCTGTTAATCCTAGCCGTCTCTCAGTCCCATCAAGTTGACCATCCAGGTTAATCAAGTCCTCACGCAGAGCCCATTGCTCCACAACGGGCACCTTGGGAGCGCATTGTGTCTCTCAGTGTTTATAACCTGCATTGTTTTTGTGCAGAAAATAATCAAGGTAAGCTAGAAATCACGTGCCCTCTTCTCTGCAGAGAGAGACACCTCCAGGGGGAGCACATGGTACAGGCAGGGTTTGGTCCTGCTTTTCTGTTCCCAGGTCATTAGATGCATTTTACAACCACAGCTTTTATCAGCTGCACAATATTCCATCCTGTGGGGACACAATAGCTCACCATCTCTTCCCCAGCTGGACGCTTGGGTTGTTTCCAAGTATTGGCTGTTATCTCCGACATTGCTACTGCGGTGAACATCCTTGTACATAAACCCCATACTCAGCCTTCGTTGTGTTTTCTGATGATAGAACTGCTGAGGAAAGACAAGGTAAGCATTTTGACGGCTTATGATACATATTGGGGGATTTATAAACTCATAAGCTCAGGATCAGAGCATTTTTACATTTCAGATGCTAAATTAACCTACGAATGGTGGGATTGCAGTTAGGGCTTTATTTAAAAAGCTTACTCAGTTTGAGACCTTGTTCCTGGATTGCAACCAACTAGTTACAAGATGCTGGGTGGGCAGAATTCTGCACGCATGTATAAGGGTTTGCATGCGTGTGTGTGTGTGTGTGTGTGTGTGTGTGTGTGTGTGTTTACATGTGTATGCAACGCCCCTTCCGTGTGCTTGGTACATTTCTCCTCCATCATTCACTGGTACTATACAACTGTGAGGGATACAGGGCATGTGTGTTACTCCCATTTTACAGATGAGAAAATGGAGGTACAGAGACCATACATCACACAGTAGAAAGGAACAGAGCTTTGGCAGCAGACACAGCAGGGTCTGGTTGAGCGTGGCCTGTGCCTTCCCCTGTCTCTCTGAGACCATCCCCTTGTGCAGACATTGGGGACAGAGCACCTGTTGCACTGGAGACCCAGGGTAGGAGGATGGAAAGCTGCACACAGGCTCGCACACAGTAGGTGCTCAAGCAATGGGAGCTGTGTTTGTTGGGGGAAGTCCCAGAGGCAGGACAAGCACACCTGTCTCCTAATCCTGAGTCTGGCTCATGTCCTAAGCATCTCAGGCCTTTGGACCATAGGCCTAAGGGGGAGAGTTTGGAGAACCCCACCCTGGGGCTGTCCATGCTGGGCCCCCGGAGGCTCACCCTGCTGAGCACCAAAAGGAGTCAGCTACCCTGGCCTAAGCCAACCATTACCATAAACAGCCCAGTGAGGCAATGGTTGTCATCTGGCGGACCACTAGGACTGGAAGATTTTTTTTTCCATGTTGAAATGAGCCTCAGCCTACCTTGATGTCCTCCCAGCCTGGTTCCTGACAACCTTCCCTCCCCCAGATCCTGGATCAGGGGGACCAGGTAGAATTTGTTGATGGCAGGGATGAGAGGACCCTTCCTCCACCCAGGTCCCTGGGAAAGTTAATCCAGCTGCCAGTCCACACCATTCTGGTAATGCATGGCCTCTCTTTAGTGTTCTCAGGGAGATGGGCCCCTCCTGAATCTGCTGCAGTGTCATTAAGAGAAAAAATGTTTGCTCTATAGAACTCCCGACGGCCTTTAGAAACTATAACTGAACACTGTCAGCAAGGGCAGCTCGAGCCTTAATCCCAACTCCCCCTTCCCGGCACAGGCCAAGGCCTCGGGGACAGGGCCCTGCAGGTCACTGGCTGGGACGCCCAGGGAGCCCCAGGTCCTGTTTCCAGGCTGTGCTCAGCCTGTGAGCAGGTGGGTGTGAGGGAAGAGGGAGGACAGGAGAGAAGAGGGGTCCTTGGGGCTCTGGGTCCCTGTGTTTGGAGACAGGGCCCCAGCCCAGGGCTGGCTAGAGAGCAGAGCACTGGGAGGCCGAGTCTGGGGGCTGAGCAACTTGGGCCAGCCCCTTGACCTCTTTGTTTGTGGGTTCCTACAGGGTGGGGGTTCCTGAGATTCTAGGGTCTCTGCTTCTCACCAAGTAGAGCCTGGTGTCTTCATGAGATGTGTCCTCAGCCCCCCAGGTCCCTGCACCAAAGCCCGCTCCCTGCTTGGACATCATGTGGCCAGGTGAGGAGGCCACCTGGGGGCAGAGGGTGCAGGTGACCTGGATGAGCTGATACAGGGGAGGGGGCTCCTGTCACCAATGTCCCCTGGGTGTCCAGCCCCATGCAGGGCTCCACACACACCACACCCGGTGCCAGCCTCACAGCCACGCTGGGGGGAGGAGTGTCACCCCACGTCCTACAGCACCACTGAGGCTCCGAGTGTGAGGGACCTGCCCAGGTTGCACCCAGATCTGCCCCAGTGCAAATCCAAAACTCTTACCCCATCAACCTTGGCACAGAGAGAGAGGGAGAGAAGGAGAATGCGCACCGGCCTCACCCCGACCCTGCCTCCTGAACCTGCCTTTCCTGCAGCCTCCCTGCCTCCCTCCTTCACCCAAATCTGCCTCCCCCAGGAAGCCCTCCCTGATGTCTGAGGCTGCCCCCTAGGCCTGCAGTTGTTCCCTTTCCCAGCACAGAAGTGGGTTTTGCTGCTGTAAGGCCTACACACAAACACTAGCTCCTTTCATTATCTCACCGGAGTAATAAGCCCTGACTTCGTGCCAAGGGCTGTGGGCTGCAGAGGAGGTGGGAACAAACATTCCCTGGGACCTGCAGGTGCCCCTCCTGTGCCTGGGAGCCCACGGGGTCCCAAGCGGGCTCCTTTCCCTGCTTGACAGAGGAGGCACCTGAGGGCAGAGACCGGAAAAGCTGCTCAGGGTCACACAGCAGTGAGCCAGTGGCTGAGATTCAAAACCAGGCCAGTCTCCCAAATCCACATGCCTCCCTCTGCCCTACCTGCCGGAGCTCGTTAATCCCCTCGCTGGGGACAGGACTGGCCCTTTAGCCTGGAGCCCCCTGGTCCTGCAGTTAGCCCAGGAGCCACAGCAGAAGGGGGCGGAACCGGGAGCGGGGCCCTTTCGTCACCCCCACAGACACACCCGCATCTCTGTTCACTCTCAGCCACCTCCAGGCTGTGCCTCCTCCTGGGGGCTCAAGGCCCCTCTCCAGACTGTCCCCAGCACCCAGGTCCAGCTGGAGATGCCACAGACATGAAAAGATCCGCCCTCAGCCTTCTGGCTCCAGTGCTCCTTCCCTGCCTTCCTGGGCTGGGCCCTCGCCAACTCCATTCTCAGAGAGAAATCAAAGCACCAGGTGGTTGCTGGTCCTGGGCCATGGGGCGAGGGCCTGGCCCCACTTGGGCGCAGGACAATGAATCCCAGCCCTGGGAGCAGGTGAAGACATGCCGGCATGAACTGTGGCGTGCGTGCGTGCGTGCGTGCGTGCATGTCTGTGTGTGTGGCAGTAAAGCCCTCTGCCCTCCTGGGCCTGGACTCTGGGACAGGGCTGGGCTTGGAGTGCACTCTGGTTTGCTGGTGGAGGAGGGGCCTCTCTAGACAAGCAACAGCACCTCACGACTCCCCTGGGCCCCACCTGCTGGACTTTATTTTTTTATGTATCAACCTCAATTTGAAAGGAGAGACAAAATCAAATTGCAAGTCAAAACAACAAAAGGGGCCTTCCAAATCAGCTACAATCCCCCTTGTTACAGTGGGGAAACTGAGGCCCAGAGGTTCACATAGGCCGTTAGTGGGAGAGCCAGGACTACTGGCTGTCATGGCATCCCTGAGAGAAGGGGTGAGTGCGTTTATGCGTGTGTGCGCATGCGTGCGCGTGTGTTGGGGTGAGTCCGAGGCTGGCCTAAGTTGTGTATGACAGTCACTGTTCCAGCCATCATTGACCCTCTAAGCCCACTTCCTAGGGGACTCTAGATGGTGGGTGTGTGGGTGTGTGTGTGAGAGCTTATCTTACTTTATTTGGTTTTTAGATTATGAAATGAAAATTAAATTTAAGCTGTTTGCAGGGAGGTAATTTTTCCTAATCACTCACCCTGCTGCACAGATCCCCACGACTTGATTAACTTCTAATTAGATTAATTGGACAGAGAGTGATTTCTTTTCTTTGGGAAGATCAGACGCAGAGGGGGACGGTCTGAGGCTCAGTGGACCCTCCCCCAGGGTCAGGGGAGAAGGGGGCAGGGCCCTGTCCCGGCCTCCTCAGCCCCTCTCTCTGCTCCTCTCTTCCCTGTCTCCCAGTCTGACTCTGCTCGTCTGGGCGTCTGGGCGTCTGTGGTGCTGACTGCGGGAGAACCTCATGGGCACCTTCTCTCTGCAGGGGGAACTCCATGGGCGCCTTCTTTCTATAGGGGGAGCCACACTTTCCCTGTGTCACAGAGAGAAGGGTTTTGCTGTGCTGTGTGAAGAGGAGGAGAGAGGCACAGGTGACACTCCAGGTACCTTCCAGACATCCAGGGGATGGGAGAGGGGAGGTGGCAGTTCGAGTGCCCACCAGGGGATGAGCTGTGGGCTCAGGGAGTGCCAGGCTGGAGAACCGGGTCAGGCAGTCCCTCTCTCAGCCTGAGGGCAGCTGGGGGTCTGGTGGTCCTCATCCCTCTCCTGCAGGGCCCTGCAGCAGAGAATCCCTGGCCAGACACGGGCTCCTCCCTGGAGTCCTGGCCCAGCTCTGCACCACCTTCCTTCCTGCTGCCTGAGCCAGAAAGCTGCAGCCTCTCTGCAGCCCTCCCAGGGTCCCTGCTACATCCCCTCAGTGTCTCCCCCACCTCTGACCCCCACACACACTGACCTGGCCAAGTTCAGGGCACAGTCTCTCTCCCCAGACACTGGACAGCCACCCTGGTCTCTTGGACCCAGGTCATCCCCCTCCTTCCACAGTCTACGGCTCATCTGAACCCACCAGACACCTGCTCAGAGCCCCCCATGGCTCCCACTGCTCCTGACATCAACAGACCCATGTGGACTGCGAGGCCCTCATGAACTGGCCTCGGGGACCTCTCCCGCCCCAGCTCCCCCCACTTCTGTCTCACACCCCTACCCCAGAGCCCCAGCCAGGCACAGTCCTCCACAGGTGCGGGTCCATCCCCTGGGCCCCTCCCTGGCCTCCCTGCCGGACCCAGCTCTCCTCACAGCTTTGCTGGATGGCCGGGGACGGCTGCTGTGCACTGAGCACTTACTAAGTGCCAGGCCCTGCCCGGCGGCATGACATGATTCTCTCACTCAGTCCTCACAGTGACCTGGGGTGGCTCGTACCCATCCTACAGATGAGGAAACCGAGGTTCAGAGACATAAAGCTTCTGGCCAAGCTCACTCAGCTGGGAAGGGGAGGAGCTGGGACTTGAACCCAGGTCATTTGCACAGTGTCACCTCTCCTGTCCCACCCAGCCTGTCCCCAGGTAGGGCCCCTCCCCCACACTCCTAGGGTCCCCCATACGTGCATTCACCATCAGGCCTGAGCTGTGAGCTCCCCGTGGCCACTCTGGGTCTCACCTGTTTCTGAACCCCAGAGCCCAGCTTGAAATCCAGAGCATGATGGCTGCTTTGCCAGGATCATCGGCTGACTGAGCAGTGGGGGAGGGGGGCAGCCCTGACGGCTGTTAAGTACCCTCCATAACCCCCACTTCTGCCTGCCACCAATATCCTGGTTTGCAAGGCTTTAAACCAAATAGAGTTTTACAGTTCATTTAAATTAATCGTGGCTGCCCTTTCTAGAAACCTCTTCCACAAATTGCCTGCAGAGAGGTTGGCAGCCTGCTGGCAGTTCCCCAACCAGACCTCACCCCACCATAGTTCCCCGGGGGTAGGAGGGGGCCCAAGGGCAGGCTGGAGAGCAGGTGTGCCCCGGGCCATGGTGCTTGGGAGCAGGAGGCAGTGGCCCCCTAGGCCTCTGGGCAGGCACAAATCTGGTGTCTGAGGGACAGGCCTGTTCTGTCCCCAAGCTCTCACAACAGGAGCTCGGGATGACATGGAGAAGCCCCCTCCCCTCTTCGGCCTCACTTCCTGCCATCGTGCCCAGCCCTCCTCACACTGGCCTTCCCCTGGGAGCCCCTTCCTCTGCCTTTTCTTGTCTAATTCCAGCACACTCTATATGCTTCTGCCTGTCCTGACCCTCAGGAGATGTCAAGGGCCCTTCCTCAGGGTCCCCACAGATCCTGGGTAGCCATGACAGGGCCACCTGTTGTCCCACCCCCAATTCCTATAGACCAGGGGCTCCTCAAGGGCAAGGGCAGCCTCTGAGACAGCCCAGGCCTGTCAGTGTCCTCAGGGTCCTGGCTAACCTCCCCTCTCCTTGGTCATGATGGTCAACAGAGCTGAGGAGATGGTCCTCCGGGTGACCCCTTTCTCGTTGATCTTGTATGGCATGTTCTAAATCACTGGTTTCTTCACACCATAAAGATGGCGGTGAGGGGCAGGGGGTAGCACACAGTCCCAGGAAACCTAAGCTTGGGGAAGGTTCTGAGGCTCTGGGAGGGCCTGGCACCTGACCCTCTGCCCCAGCTCATCCTAAGCATCTATGACGTATGCCTGCACAAGCAGGTCACCATGCTGACCACCCAGCCCTGGCAGGCCGCCCTCCCACCATTCACGGCCCAAACCCTGAGTCAGCCCTGACTGCAGTAGCAGAGTACAGGGACTCAAGCCCCCACTCCCGGCTTGCCAGCTCCTGCACCCTAAGTGTCATCCTGGGGCCTGCAGGCACCATCGCCAGGCCTTACCATAGGCTCCTGCAGTCACCTGCAGCCCTGGAACTCACCTGTGTCCACCAGGGGTATAGCAGTAAACAAAGCAGATGAGGTTCCTGCCTCCTCCAGCTGACAGTTCATGAAGAGAGACACATGAGCAATAGCAAGTGAGAATACTAAGAAAATTTGTAAGGGGAAGTACAGAAGCAGGTAATGGAGAGGAATTTCTTCTCTCCGTGGTCAGCCTTCACCTTCTCCCACCTGGACCTTCTAATAGCCTCCTTGTCTGCTGTGCTATGGCTTTTAGGCCTTCCTAATGTGTCTTTTGCCCCCTTATCTCCCCAAATTGACTGTTGCTCTTTGAGGACAAGGACTGTGTTTTCTCCTCTCTTCTTTTTGGCTCAGGGATGAGTAAAGACTTCACTGGAAGAAAAGGCCAATGGGGATGTGGCCTGGTAACAGTACTGTTGTCTGGGGCTCCAGTGGGGCAGCCCAAGGGGAAAAGAGTGATCTGAGGTCATTAAAATGTAAAAGTGTTATAAAAGTAGTTAGACCAAAGGGGTCAGGTTCAAGGAAGAAGCTGTACTGAGATCAGGGAGCTGCACAGAACAGAGTTTCAGTACCATGGAGAGCTCTGGGTGGGGGTCCAGGGAAGGCTTTCATCTTCAGAGTTCTGGGACCATTCATTTGCTTTTGTCTTCTGGGTGGAATTATCAGGTTGCTACAGGAAGTTTGCTCTCGCAAACTGTACTGTTACCAGGAAGAAGAGCATAGATTCTGCAGCCGGACTACCCATGTACACATCCTGGATCTGCCACTTCCTCCTTCCTTGTTTGAACTTGGCCTCATTTCAGAGTGTTTCAGAAGGCGTTCATGTCCCCGGGGTCTGACGACCATGTTGGAGGATGTGTTTCCTGGGGGAGGATATTGATATATTTGATAGGATAAGAAATGCCAAGCCAGGATCCTGATACCAACTGCTTTTAATGAGCTGTGTGTTTTTATTTTTTTAGGTGAGTTATATAACTTCTCTGAACTCTATTCCCCAGGTGAAAAAATGAGACTTCTTGTTTTACCCATGTGGTTAGAATTTTCACTTCTTTTCTTTGCTTTTATGCCCTCCCCACTCCTTTCTAGTCTACTTCCCATCCTCTCTCTTTTCCTCTTTTCCTCCCTACCTCCATCCTTTCCTTCCTATGGGAATATATTTAATATTGCTTGATCAATTCAAAATAAAATAATGTAAATGTGGCATTTAAGAGTCTTTCCGGTCCTAACTGGTCTTTGACTCAGCCTTTCCAAGGTCGCACAAAGTGTTGAGCTATGAGAAGTGGGGCCTTTGGGAAGGCCACGGGGCACCTCTTGAAAGGAGTTGGATGCCTTTGCTTTGGACACGCCCAGTTCCCGGGACTGATACCTGCCCATTCTTTAGGTTTCAGCTTATGGGATGCCTACTTGGGGATGGCCTCTTTGATTTAGTGATCAAATCTAGTATCTTTCCATCTTTTTCTTTTCACTCTTTAGCTCTTAACATAATAATAGCTAACATTTATTGAGCATTTACTATATACCAGACACATACTAACAAATTTAGTTCTTGGTAGTTATTTTATGATCTCAGTTTTTCTAGATGAGGAATGAGAACTTGTAAAGTTAAGCAACGTGCTCAAGGTCTCATAGCCAGGACGTGGCAGGGATGATTCCAACCCAGGAAGAGCCCACCCTCCCTCCAAGGAGGCCGCCCACCTCCTAAACCAACTCCAATCGCACTGCTTCCTTGTACTTATATGTTGATGTGGTATTTGCTTAATGCTGGCCTCCTCCATCAGATTGTGAACCCAGAGGCAGGACCCTGTCCATCTCATCCATCATGGCGTCCCCAGCACCCGAGCCATGCCTAGCACAGAGAGGGACTTGGTGAATTTACTTTTCTGATGAGAATAATGAGGTTGTGCAAGTATACAAGGGGGCTTTGGAGAATCAAATACAAAATAGTAAGAGGGAAGCCTCCCTCCTCCTCCCCCTTCCTCGCAGGCTCCCCTGTCCTCTCCCACCCTCTTCCTCCTTCCTGCCCTCCCTTCTCCCCATGCCCCTTCCTGCCGCCCCTGCCCCCTCTCCACTGTCTGCCTCCATCCCCACTATGGCCTCCCTCTCCTGTCCCCGCAGTCCAGCTAATTAAAGGCTGCTCTGGAGCATGCTCCACTCGCGTTTGGCTCTGAGGCCCTCACGCCTTGGGCTGCACGTTCATTAAATGGCTCTGTGTAGAGGGATGTAATGAACCGATTTTATGACAATTGTCATTTCTGCTATCCTGGGGACAATTACGTCGTCACTGGGAAGAAGGAGAACCACAAGCCTCAGCTAACAGCGCTTGGAGTTTGGGAGTGAGGGGTGAGGAGGCCCGGCTCTGACCTAGGGAAGTTCTGGCTGCTGGCCCGAGGCTCTGTGTATGTGTGGTGGGGGTGGGGAGGCAAGGGTGAGCACAGTCGGCCCTGGAACTGTGAGCGTCAGAAATCCCATGGGTTGCAACCAGGGCCCCAAAGTCCTGCGAGTAGTTACTGCAAGGGACCCCAAGTTCATCTGTGTACCAAGCACCGTCTGTAAGAGATACCTGACTGCCGCGCAGGATTGCCACGTTGTTACATGTGCGTGCTACTGGCATTACCACGATAGAGGGCTTCCTGTACATCGTGGAGAAGCATCCCAGGGAGTGCTTATCCGCTGCATCTTTCCTTACCAAATCACTTCCGAGCAGCGTTAGTGACAGGAACATCATCAGCCACATGTGCCCCACACCACACTGGGTGGTGACCTACATTATCTCATTTAACAGGCACGGAAACCACATAGCTTAGCTACCGTTATTATCCCCATCTTATGAATCAGAAAACTAAGGCTCAGAAAATGACATGTCCAAGGCCATGCCGCCAGGACACAGTGGATTCAGAGCTTGAACCCAGGTCTGCCCGCCTCGGAGTCTTCACCACCCCCTACCATCTGTGGCTTAAAAGGACAGCTCAGAGCAGAGAGGGCTCCCACATTTTTTTTTGCGGTACCGGGGATTGAACCCAGGGGTGTTCTACCTCCGCGCTACACCCCCAGCCCTACTTTTTTATACTTTATTTTGAAACCGGGTCTCACCCACATTTTATTAATGCTAAAAAATGGTCCTACATCTGGGCGTGGTGGCGCACGCCTGTAATCCCAAGATTTGGGAGGCTGAGACAGGAGGACCGCAGGTTCAAGGACAGCCTCCGCAACATAGTGAAACTCTCAGCAACCTAGTGAGACCCTATTAAAAAATAAAAATAAAGTAGGGCTGGGTGTGTAGTTTGGAGGTAGGATGCCCCTGAGGTTCAATCCCCTATCAAAAAAGAAACAAAAGAGTAATATTCCTAAATTTAAGTTCCATGGTGATAGACGATGGTTTCTGAGGAAGGCTCGCCTTCCTCTCCAGGGTTAACTTGGCTTTAAAGACATCTGAGCTGAGGCAAGGAGTATATGAGGTGGGCAGGGGGGTGGGCTCAGGGACACGGGGCTGCGGGAATTGTCAGCCCTGGGTTTTGAGCTCTGGTAGGTTCTGGGAAGTCCAACTCCAGAAACCCCTTCTTGGGACACTGCCCTGCTGGAGGTGGCTTCTCAGTTTGCTTTTGTTTGTTTTTTTTTGTTTTGTTTTGTTTTGGTTTTTGTTTTTTGGTGGTATCCAGGGGCATTCTACCTCTGAGCTACACCCCCAACCCCATTTTTTATTCTTTATTTTGAAACAGGGTCTCACTAAGTTGCGGAGGGCCTCACTAAGTAGCTGAGGCTGGCTAGGAACCAGATCCTCAGGTCTCAGCCTCTCAAGTACTGGGGTTACAAGCTTGTGCCACCACATCCGGCTGCTTCTTCGGAATGGACTCAGGACTTCCCGTGGGAGGCCAAGGAGCTCCCTTGGGGTTCTTCGGCCCAAGCTGACCCCTCCCACCCAGGCTCTGGCCCGCCTAGGCCCACGGTCAGACCCCTGTCCTCTAACAAGGCCGGGCTCGCCAGCCCCTCCTTCCTTAGAAATGAAATGGGTAAGAATTCTGCTGACCACTTAGATCGCAGCAGAACTGCAGGCCCCAGAGGCCCCCGACTCTGCCAAGGGCCCTTTCCAGAGCGAGATTTGTTAGCTCATTAGCAGGGAAGCAGCCGCTCTAAACAACCCCTGGGCTGCGGAGCCTCCTCTGCGCCTGCGTCCTGGAGCACTGAGGAGCCCCGGGGCCTCCACCTGCAGTGGAGGCAGAACCTTCAAGAAGAACAGGCCCCTGGGGGCAAAGGGCTCACACAGGGAGGGGCTGGGGAGGATATCTAGGGGGCAGACCCAGAGGCGGTGAATGGGTGGGGCAGAAGGGAGAACGAGGTTTGTTGAGCTCCTATATTAGGCCCTTGTATGTGACTTCTCAACTAAGCCTGATACCTTATGGGACAGACGTCACTGTTCCCATGTTGCACATGAGGAAATCAAGCCCCAGAGAGTTAAGTGAGCGGCTCCAGGTCGCACAGCTGGTCTGCGACATGGCAGGGATTCCAACCTGGGCCCCTGGTGAGCCCCGAGTCCATCTTCTCCCTCCCAACCGCCCTGTTTAGATTTGCTTTTCACTGCGTGGGGGTCCCCTGTTCCCTCCACCTCTGTCACCCCTACCCAAAGTCACCAGGCAGCTCCCTACTGCCTCGGTAGATCCAGGCTGCAGCGAGGAGGGACTGAGACCACCGTTCCAGGGAAGCAGGGCTCCTGCAAGACACACACTGTGGCCTCCTGGTACTCTCAGGTACGGATGCCACCCTCCTTCCCTGGAAGTGTGTAATCAAACTCAGACCTGGATTCATGGAATCTGTTGGGGGACAAGCAAGGCAGGAAGCAGGAGGGCTGCAGAGAGGAGAGCAGCGCCCCATGTTGGCCCCTGGGGCTCCTGGGGTGGAGGCGAGGGCACAGTGCAGCCGCTGAGAGACCATCACTCTTACCTGCTGCCCAAGAATTGGGCCCCTGCCCCCCCAACATCCTGTGTCTCCCTGATCCAGTGTCTGGAGGCAGCTGGGCAAAGAGCCTGGGGCTCGAGGATGAAGACCAGAGGGGGCTGGGGCGTCAACAGCAGCTCTGAGCCCCGCCCTGGGTGGGGGCTGTGGTGGGGAGAGGGGGCTGGTAGTAATAGAGGACAGGCCTGTGTGAGCTACCCAGCAGGGGCTCTGGGCTAGGACAGCCTGGAGAAAGGCAGAAGGGCAGGCCTCAGCACCTGGGCAGGGGTTAGGGTACCTACCAGCCAACTGATTTGCAGACCCCGCCACTAGTGGGGTCACCCCTTCTCTGGGGGCGTGCAGCTTCTAGGCCAAGCATAGGTCACAACGGAGGTCCAGCCCATGACTCCTTTTGCCTGCATAGGCCTAGGCAGGGGCTCTGAGCCCGCAAAGATGAGGGTACCTGTCAGACGAGCTCCCTGTCTCTTCCCACCATCTCCCATCCCCAGAACTTCCTACAAAAGCATCCAAGACTGTAGTTGGGGGTGGGAGGCTTGGAACTGGAACCCATACCGGAACATTCCACCTGCCCACTGTCGCTCAGCCAGTGTTGAGCACGTTCTAACAACATTTTTAATTATTATAATTATCACCTGGGAAATTGGGTTCCTGCCATAGACAATTAAAATGAAATCAGCTCAGCTTTGCCCATCTCTCCCCTCAGCTTTAACTCTGATAGTGAACTTTATAGCACACCTGGAAATGAATTAGAAAGAGGGTCCCTGAGGGGCCTCATGCATGAAGGGTCTGGGGGTGCAGGTACATGCAGAGGCATGTTTGTGTGAAGGCAGGCTTGTGTGCACTAGGGTGCATGTGTGTGTGCAACAGGTGTCTGTAGGTGTGCACATGTGTGTTGGACTGTACCTGTGAGTGTGCGAGTGCACAGTGAGGGGGAGGGGAGGGGACCAGGTGAGCCCACTGCCTGTATCCAGAGCCATCCCATAATGGCAAAGTGGCAGGCCAGCAAAGACCTAAAAAGTCCTTGGTTTGACCAAAATTGGGGTTGATACCGTGCTGCCTATTGCCAAGGGACGGATGAATTGACACCGGAGGGGGACGACGGCTGGGCACTGATAAAGCAAGTGCTGTCTGTTATCTGTTTTAGGCATCCCAGCACTAGTCCTGACTCCTAGGAAGGAATGGGAGGGAAACAGAGTAAGCCCACTCCCCTAGACCTCATGATCAGGAATTTTGGAAAGGTCTGTACAGGTGATTATTACTGCCATCTGGTGGCCAGTTACCTCTAAGGCAGGCTCAGAGGGTCCCCACCATGGATGGACATGGACAGCCTGTTAAATGACCACTTTATAACTCAAGATGTTACAGGGTGGGAGATCCTGTTATAGGGTGGCAGATCCTAAAATTATTTCACACCACCTGAGTCCTTGCCTATTTGCTTAGTAAACATTCAAACGGAAAGTAGAAATGGGGAATACAGGAGATTTATCTAGAAAAACAAAGGCACCATATGAAAAGGGCCATAAAGAGAGGGGAAAGGGTCACCTTCCAGGGGAAAAAGCATCCGCAATTGGCCATTCCTGGGAATAGAAAGGTGGCCTGGGGCACTGGGAAAGGAAAGCAGCATGGTGTGTTCCAAGTGTAGGGCCTTGCAGTCCCTTTGGACCCCTCCTTTATACGCATTACATTTGGGTGGTTGACTGCCCTTTCCATGTTGCAGCTCAGTGACCTTGAGTTGTTTCTCTGCCCCTTTTTCCACAGGGGAGAGGATCAAAATGAGCAGGAGTCTGCAGGTAAATTTCCATTCTGTTCCAGTAGACTCCATCTGCTAATGTCTAGCTAGTTTCCTAACAAAGGTAAATGAACAACTATTGCTTTGGGTTACTATATATTTGGCACCATATATATCTGTGACTATAGATATGTATACATCCGAGGGTTAAATATGATGTGCATCTGAGGTTTATCTAAATATTTCATAAAAGCTTATAAAGTTAGATATATGGGTTTTATATGCATGCAAGGTAACCAATAAGTGATCTCTTTATGCAATGTGTATTATATCTGATATTTAATACCATCCCAAATCCCTGTCATTTAAGATCTGGTTTATATCTGCTTGCTTTGACTGAATATATTATTACTGTATAAAAGAGATACAATTGCCTATCATATAATAAGCCTGTTTCTGATCATTAATACTGTTCTCTAAACTTGTAAAATGTCTAGAGTTATTCTTTGATTTTTTTGTCAGTGCTGTTAACCTTCATAAAGTTGTAATTATAGTGATCTTACTGAGCAGTGAATTTTAAATTTTACTCCAATAGTAAGGGTTAAGTTAATATATATGCAACTGTGATGTTATTTATTTCTGACTTCTTTGTAAGTTAAGTTTGTTTGTGTTTCCTACGTATCTTCTAAAATACAGAGCTTAAGAGAAAAGTTTACCAAGCTGGTGTCCTTTAAACAAAATTTGTTAATAGTGATAAAAATTTTTTTGGTTTATATTTGTGTGTTCCTAAATTGTATTATGACCATCTTTAAACAAAGATAATTAGAGGTGCTCAAATACTTGGCATTCTAAACCATGCCACTCTGATTAAAAACTGGATATTAATAATATATATGTATACATATATATGAGTCAAATTTAGATGGGTATTTGTTTATATCATCAAATATTGTCAAAACTATAATAAAAACTAGATTTGTTTTGTGCCTAATAGTTTTGTTTTGCATTTTCCTTGTAAATCTTTGTAACTATTGTCTGTTAATTTTTTTCAGAAGTACAACTTCTAGCAGAATAAGCTAAACAGTGTTTTGAGATGATAGCCATCACCTGGAAAACAGATAGGCTATAATACTGACCCCTATTCATTAAAAAGGATTGGTAAAGTTAACCTGCTGGGTGTTCAACAACTGGGACTTGGAGAACAATCAGGAAATAAAAGGGCTAAGGAGAGAACAGTCAATATTTTTGTCTTTGCCCTCCAAGGTCAAATAGGAACCATGGGAGAATGGGACCTCACTAAAGGCCCCTGCAACTCCAGTGAGTCATCTGACCTCCCCAAACAGGGAGATCATGAAGGCCCCAGAGATTGGGAGCCACCAGCACACATTCTACAAAAAGGAGGGTCATCAAAGAGGGAAATATCCCCAGTGTTTCAAGGGAAACCAAATGGTCAACAAGAACATGATCCATCCTTGCAGATGGCACAACTGGTAGAGGAAAAGCCTCACAAAGTCCCTAAGAGTAACCCTGAGACTTGACTGACCTTGACAGTAAAATAATTTTATAAAAAGTTGTGTTGGCCCCACATAAGGCTACCTTCTTGGTCTTGAATACCTAACAGGAAAGTTTAACCAGAAACAAGTGTGCTGTTCTGGGGTGAAAAGAGCCACACTCATAAAGTCACTTAAAAGACCACCCACATGATTTAACTAGATATCGTCTGACTTTGGCTCCTCCTTATATTCTACACTATAATTTATAATGGTGTTTCTGCTTTTAGGCCTACAAACGAAATAATATGTCACTGTTGTCCAAAACTTCTGTGTCTTTATAAAATGCTATAAAACTAAACCTGTCCCTCTTGAGGTTTTGCAGGTCCAGGACTGCTGGACACATAAAGGAAAAACAAGATGCTTGATTTACATATGGCTCTGCCAAATATGTAAAAACAAAAGACAGATAGTTGTGAGTAACTCTTATAATAAGCAAATTATTAGTACTAATGGACAGGGCATTTAGTAGTTAATATGCTAAATTGTAGGCTATATTGGTTGTTTTTAAAATATAAAGTAGATTAATTATCTGTATTATATAAAAATAGCTAAAAAATTAAATGCTACTAGCCAGACTACATAAGAAAATAGATTAGCTCTATAAGGATTAACAACCATACCAAATAAACTTGCTGAAATTTCAGAAATAAAAGTTCAGAGGCTTATGAAGAAACCTAAAAAGGTCACCCACAACATATGTAAATGGGTGCTAGATAAAACACCAGTTAGTTTAACTACCACAGTCTATCCCTATGAGCCAGGAAGTTTAGTTTGGGTCAAAGATTGGAATCAGGTTTCCCTCAAGGCAAAATGGAGAGGGCCCTTCACTGTTATTCTTACCACCCCAAGAGCAGTAAAAGTTGAGGATATTGCAGCCTGGCTTCATCACAGCTACCTAAAGCCAGCAGCCCTGGAGCCAACAACCCCAGCGATAACTCAGAGTCCGGCTCTTAGAAAACCTGGAGAGCCAAACAAGCTAATCCTGAAAAAGATGACATGCTCTGCTCCAGTCACACCCGGAAGCTGACTGGTTCACACATGACGAAAGGTTGAGGAGCGTCACAACTCATACCACAGAATTGGACTCTTAGTGTTTATGCCATAAGTGCTTTAGTATTGACTTTATTAGTGGGGTTTCCGGTGGTCTTGTGTCTGCCCAATTTGACTTTGCATTGCTAGGATGAGGAAACAATTGGCTATTCTTGTCCTGTGTGGACTCATAGAGTTATTGCAGCCAGCCTCACAATCTTCACCATTAATATGACCAAAACTAGCAGCCCTATTGTTATCAGATTGGATCAGGTTATATTCTGTGGCAACCTAAAAAAAACCAATGGCAACTCACACAGACTGACAAATATCACTTACCTGAACCAGATTCAGGTTATGGTTAGATTAGGCCCTGTCCTAGTTGGGATAATGTCTTAAGCACGGTGAGAAGTCTTAAAAGGGGGGAATGATGCAGGAGCCCGGCTATGTCCTTGAAGACGACTCTTGGCTAAAAGCCTAGGGACAAGACAAGAGAATAAGGCTTTCTTCGCAGGCCCCTCCCCCCTGAGGTAAACAAATGATGACCTCTCCCAGCAGCTAAAACCACAAGATAAGGCAGCTAAGTCCAGCAAGACGGTGACACCCAGTCCCAACCAATGGAGGCTAATACAGGAAATCTAGCTCAGGAAACAGAAATAAAACCTGACCCGAGCCCCTGTATTGGTACCTCATATCGGTGCCTATTATTGATCCAATCAAAACCTGTCTCTCTGGGGCTATATTATCTGCATGATGACACCATTTGGGGCTCAGATTTGGAGTTTTTGCTCACTGGGCCTTCACTAGTGAACAAAGAGACCTGCTTTATCCTACTCCATCCTCTGTCTTCTTCTCCGAGGGCCTAGCCTCCTGCAACATCTAGAAGAATGGGAAGCGTGTGGTGTGCTGAGGGTTATAGCAACATCAGACCTCAAACCCAGCCTTACTCCAGACTAGATTTACAATACTTCCTCAGTGAAGGTCTGACAGAAGAAACAACATGCAAATCTCCAAGCACAAAAATAAAATAAAATAATAAAATAATAAAATAACCTCGGTATCTATTGTCCAACAAAAGACACCAAGCTTTCAACATCAGTGTCTATCGTCAGACAAAAGATATCTAGCTTTCAACCCAAAATTATAAGACAAAAGCAAGAGAAAATATACAAAAAAAATACATAGCAATAATTAAAAACCAACCTCAGATATGACAGGTATTGGAACTATCAGCCAAAGAAAATATTGCCTAACTGAAACGAAACCAAACCAAACAAAACAAAGAATTACCCAAACTAAAACAGACAAACAGAAAAGAATAGAACATCCACGAACTATGGGGAAAGAGCAAATAGAACAACATAAAGATAATTGCAATCCCAGAAGGATAATAGAGAGAGGAAAGGGCACTAGAAATAGTTGAAGAAATAATGTCCAGGCCTTTTCCAAAATTAATGAAAGACATGAATTTATAGGTCTAAAAAGCTTAGAGAACACCAAACAATGTAAATACCAAGAGTAAACAAATGAATAAGTAAATAAAACAAAAATTTTAAGTCTAGGTAAATAAATTCAAACTGCTAAAAACCAAAGACAGAGAAAATCCTAAAGAGAGCCAAAGAACTGAGACATATCTACAGAGGAGCAAAGATAAGAATAATGACACTCTTGTCAGAAAACACAAATAAGAGAAAGGTATCTTACAAGTGCTGGGAAAATTTTTTTAAAAAATGCATCAACCCCAAATTTTATACCCACTTGAAATATCCTTGGAAAATGATGCAGGAAACTCAGACAAGCAGAAACTGAAGGAATTTATGGCTAGCATCCTAGGAAACATTAAAGGTAGTTCTTCAGGAAACAATGTTTCCTCACTGAATCCATTAGTAGAAACTTAGAACAACACAAGGAGTAAGAAGTGTTCAAAATGAAATAATTGAAGATAAATTAGTATTCTGTTATTTTAATTGCTCTAAAACATAATTAATTTCCTGAAGAAAATAGTAATAAAGTACCGTGTGATTATAACATACATGAAATTGGATTAGGTGATAAGAATAACAGAGAGGAATTAGAATATACTGTTATTGGGTCATTACATATGCATGAAGTCACATATTATTTGAAGGTATGTTCAGATTAATTTAAATGCATATTATAAACACTGTGGTCATCACTAAAAATGTTCTTAAGAGATAAAATGCGATCATAAGCCGGGCGTGGTGGTGCACACTTGTAATCCCAGTACTTTGGGAGGCGGAGACCGGAGGATCCGGGTTCGTGGCCAGCCTCAGCTCTCTCTCTCCCTGTCTCTCTCTCTCTCTCTCTCTCTTTCCCTCTCTCTCTCTCTCTACCTAGTGAGGCCCTCCGCAACTTTGTGAGACCCGGTTTCAAAATAAAGTATAAAAAATAGGGCCTGGGGTGTAGCGCGGAGGTAGAACGCCCCTGGGTTCAATCCCCGGTACTGCAAAAAAAAATGTGATCATAAAAATGCTCCGTTAACTCAAGAGAAGGCAGAAAAAGGAAGACAGAAAGAAAAAAAATGCAACAATCATAAAGCAGCTAGCAAAATGGATTATTTCAAACCAGTAATATCAATAATCACCATAAATGTTAATGAGCTAAGCATACCAGTTAAAAGGCATAGATCATCAGTTTGAATAAGAAAGCAAGACTCAACTATTTGCTATCTAGATAACACTCTAAATTATAAAGATATCAGTTGGTCCAAAGTTGAAGGATGCAGAAAGATGTACTGGCAAACACTAAAACAAGGAGAAGCTGCTTTAATATCAGATGAAATAGACTTCAGAACAAGAAGTATCATCAGATATAAAGAGGCACATTACACAATGACAAATGGGGCAATTCTCTAGGAAGACATAATCCTACATGTGTATGCACCCAACAACAGAGCTTCAAAATATAGAAAAAAAAAACCAGGAGCGCTACAAGGAGAAAATAGCCAGAAATGTCAACATTTCTCTCCTCAGTCACTGGGAGATTGACGAGGCACAGAATCTGTGAGGGTATGGATGGCCTAAAGAACATTATCAACCAACCTGACCTAGCTGACATTTCTAGACCATTCCACCCAACAGTAACAGAACACACCTTCTCAAGTCACATGGAACACTCCTCAGTATAGACCATATTCTATACCATAAAAGTCTTAGCATACTTAATAATAATGATACAAATTACATTCTGAAATTGTGATAGAATTAAACTTGGAAATTAATCCTTGGAATACATCTGGGATATAACTAAATATTTGGAAACAGAATAATATATGGATCAGAAAGAAGGTCTCAAGGGAAATAGAAAAAAATAGTCCAAAGAGAGAGAAATAAAAATATAGGATATCGAAAACA
Organism: Glis glis; assembly: GCA_004027185.1. Lineage (NCBI taxonomy): Eukaryota > Metazoa > Chordata > Mammalia > Rodentia > Gliridae > Glis > Glis glis. Next base: position 32,844 of record PVJS01004935.1, on the reverse strand, counting down.
TGGGGATGCAGCTGTATTTAGAAGGAAATGTGTAGTGTTACATGCATTTATTAGTCTGCCTAGGCTGTCATAACATGAAACCACAGACCAGGTGACTTAAACAATAGAAATTTATCTTCTCACAATTCTGGAGGCTGGAAGTCCAGGTCAAGGTGCCAGCAGGGCTGTTTTTAATGTGGCCTCTCTTCCTGGCTTGCTGAAGTCCAGCTTCTCATCGTCTTCAGCATCTTCACTTTCTGGACTTTCCTCTGTATGTGCACAGTCCTGGAGTCAAATCTTTTCTTATGAGGACACTAGGCCTATGGGATTAGTCTTCCTCTCTTATGACTTCATTTAACACTAATTGCCTCTGGAAGTCCCAGTCTCCAAATACAGTCATATTGAGGGTTAGGGCTTCAAAGTATTTACTTTGGAAGGACACAATTCAAAACATTATAATGCATATATAAAAATGACAGGTTTAAACTTAGTATTGAAAAATGGAATATAATAATATTAAAATTATAAGCTTATACTTTAAGAAGTTAGAGCTATACAGCAACCTAAAACAAGAGGAAAAAATAATGAAGATAGAGCAGAAATCAAAAAAAATTAAAATGTAAAAATGCTGGAGAAAATCAATGGCCCTAAAAGCTCTTTCTTAAAAGATCAGTGCAATTGACATCTCTAGCCAGTCTGACGAGGAAAAAAAAGCAATGACAATTTACCAAAATCAAGAATGAAAGAGAAGAAATCACTACTCACCCTGCAGATTTTAAAAAATAATAAATGAATATCACAAAAAATTCTAACAGAAATAAGCAAATACACGATTATAGTTGTAAATTTCATTTATTTATTTTTTGTGGTACTGGGGATTGAACCCAGGGGCATTCTACCTCTGAGCTATACTCCCAGCCCTATTTTTTGTTCTTTATTTTTTGAAACAAGGTCTCACTAAGTTGCAGAGGGCCTCACTAAGTAGCTGAGGCTGGCCGCGAACCCGGATCCTTCCGTCTTAGCCTCCCAAGTACTGGGATTACAAGCGTGCACCACTACACCCGGCTTATATAGTTGTAAATTTCAATACCTCTCACTCAATAATAAATAGAATAAATAAGCAGAAAATAAGCAATATTACAGAAGACTTAAATGACAAGCAATAAGACCTAAATAAAATGTATGGAATACACCATGAAACAATGGCAGAACACATACTACTTTCAAGTGTGTATTGAATATTTACCAATATAGACCATATTCTCAGCCATAAAAATGTCTCAGCAAGTTTAAAAAATTCAAGACATAAATGTGCATTCCTAAGACTACAAGGGAATTCAATGATTAGTCAATAATAGTAAGATCTCTGGAAACTTCCAAAATATTGGGAAACCAAATGACACACTTCTAAATAACCCACAGGTCAAAGAACTCAGAAGAGAATTTAGAAAGTATTTTAAACTGGATGAAAATAAATACATGATATATCATAATTTGTAGGGTGCCACTAAAACAATACTTAGAGGAAACTTCATAGCAATAAATGACGCTATTAGAAAAGAAGAAAGTTCTCCAATCTGTGACATCAGCATATACTGTAAGAAAACAGAAAAGAAGAGCAAATGAAGCTCACCATGCACAGAAGAAAGAACATCCATTTGGAACTCCATCTCCAGGAGTTCCTAATTCATGGATTCAATCAAAAGATTTCTTAAAATTTTGTATCTATACTGAACATATATAGACCTTTTTCTTGTCATTATTCTCTAAGCAATAAAGTATAACAACTATTTATGCAATGTTTACATTGTATTTGCTATTATAAGCACTTGATTTAAAGTGTATGGAAGGATGCATGTAAGTTATATGCAAATATTACACCGTTTTATACAAAGGACTTGAGCACCTGCGGATTTAGGTATCCTTGAGGGGATCCTAGAACCAATTCCCAAGAATACTGAGGGATTATTGTAAAAAAGGTAAGAGCAGTAGCCAGGCCCAATGGTGCACATCTGCAATCCCAGAACTTAGGAGGTTGAGGCAGGAGGATTGCAGGTTTGAGACCAGTGTGTGGTAACTTAGTGAGACCCTGTTGCAAAATAAAAAATAAAGTAGGGCTGGGGGTGTATCTCAGACGTAGAATGCCCCTGGGCCCAATCCCCAGTACAAAAAAAAAAAAAGATTAGAGCAATGAAAATAGAAAAAAGAAAAATAATAGGAAAAATATAAATGAAACAAAACTAGGTATTTGAGAAGATCAACAAAATAGATAAGCCTCTAGCTAAACTAATCTGAAATAAAAATGAGAAGATACAATTTACCCATATCAGGAATAAGGTAGACAACATCGCTACGGGGTACCACAGATATTAAAAGGACAATAAGGAAACATGAACAACTTAACGCCCATAAATTAAACATCTTAGATTAAATCAACAAACTATATGGAAACAGAGGCGATCTTCACTTAAGAAGAAACAGATGACCTGAAGGGGTGTTGTTTATTTATACTTGTGAAAGAAATCGAATTCATGATTACAAACTTTCCCATTAAGAAAATCCCAGGTCCACGTGGTTTCACTGGTGAATTCTATGAAGTGTTTCCCATGAAGCATTTATGGAATAAATTACACCAATTCTACACAAGCACCTCCAGAAACCTGAAGAGAGAATAGCTTCCCGACTGATTCTGTGAAGCCAGCATGGCCTACATCCCAAATTTAAAGACTTTACTCCAAAAGGACATTACAGGCTAATACCCCACATGAACATAGTTGCAAAGAATCTCAACAAAATTCTAGCAAGTATTATTCAATGATCTATACAACAAATGATACTTTATGATCAAGTGGGGTTTATCCCAGGACTAGAAGTTGGCTAAACATTCAAACTCAACTAAGTTCACCATATTAACAAATTAAAAGACAAAACTATTAAAGAGTATGTGGTCTAGTTATACAATGGAATATTAATCAACCATAAAAAGGAATGGAGTGCCGAGGCATACAAAAACATGGATAAACTTTAAAAACATGCAGAGTGGAAGAAGCCAGACACACAGACGACACGTTCTTAATTCCATTCATACGACATGCCCAGAGTAGAGAAATAACAGAGATGGAAAATAGACTCATTTGCTTAGGACTGGTGAGGATGATGGGGCATGTGTTTACTTCCTTGGGTGATGAACATGTTCTAGAACCAGCTGTAGTAGATGGTTGCATAGACCTGTGAATATACTTAACACCCTGTTGTCCCCACAAATGTTAAGTGCATTCCATCCACACAGAGTGCACCTGAAGTGGGTGGATTGTATGTTATATGAATTATACCTCAATGAAGTTGTTTTTAACATCGAAGGCACTGGGTGTAAAATAGAATGTTCTCTACTGTTTTTGCAACTTTTCTGTAACTCTAAAGCCAGAACACTCAGTCTGTGGAAATGGATTCTCTGTACCCATAAAAACTGACATTTCACTCCAAGAATTGGAGAAGTCAGTTTTCCTTTTCACTTTAATGTCAGGAGCACAGGCATGCTGGGGTCTGCACTTTATGTGGCTAAGAACACTCCAGGCTGCACCCTGGCTCTCCACGTCACCCTTGCCAGCGAGAATCTTGGTGCCCACAACTTGTGAAAATCTTTTTTGGGGGGAAAGAGGAGAGGTACTAGAGGTGGAACACAGGAGCATTCTTCCTCTGAGCTACACCCCCTGCCCTTTTTATTTTTTATTTTAAAACAGGATCTTGCTAAATTCCCAGCATGCTGGCCTGGAACTTGTGAGCCTCCTGTTTCAGCCTCACAAGTACTGGGATTACAGGCGTGCACCACCATGCATGGCTATGAACATCTTAAGATACATATGAAAAGCAGTTTCTGCTGTGTGTGTTCTTTTCTTCTGTCCTTCCATCAAGTGACCATATCTCCTGTTCAGTCTTCTGTTTTGGGAAAGACCTACAAAGGATGATGAATCTGTGAAATTCCTAAATTGCTGGGAGTTGTGGCTCTAACAACATGCTAATTTGCAGCAGAAAATGCATCTGAGTGCATAAATGTGGGTAATTTCATGGTACAGACCGAGCTGCTGTGCTGTCGACCTGTCTCTAAGCACCTGCTCCTAACTGGTGCTTTCAGCTTCTGTTTCAAGCTGTGATGTTCGTGACAGGGATGCAGGTCTAGCTGGATCCGTCAGCCCTGCCTGGATCCTGCCAGGAAGCCAGGAGAGGCCCCACCTGTGCCCTGTGCCTCCTTACCTAAGTGGACTCAGGAGGCTGCGGGAGGGGTGTGGGGGTCAGTTGAGGACGTTACTGCCTTCAGCTCAGACTCTTCCGGCCAGCTCCATCCTCAGGGCTCTGTGCTCCAGCTCTGGTCTGGTCTCAGCTTTTGTCTATGGCCTTGATGTTGGGTTTGTGAGACTTGCTCTTCTCAGTGGCTTGATCCTTTAGCCTCTTGGGTCCTTCCCAATGTAGACCTAGTCAGACAGCCTGGTGAGCAGAGAGGAGTGGATGTCACACCATCTTCAGACCTGGGCAAGACAGCCAGTCCTGGGCCCCATCTCTGGGAGGACCTCATGCTGGCCTCCCTCTGGCGGTCCTCTCCATTGCCATGGGGTCTGGGTGGATCCTGGGCCCTCTCCTATTTTCAGCCTCAGTTTGAGTGCCTGGGACCCTGGAATTCTTTGCCGGAATGGCCCAGACCCCACTTTCTAAGCACAGCTCAGGATGATTGGGGTGTGGGGAAATGCCCAGCCTGAGGGATGGCCAAGGGACAGCTGTTTGCCGAGTTGGTGGCAGATGTAGGATGTGTCCACATGTGTGGGCCTTTCATGGTGCTGTTTGAATCCAGGTGGGAAGATAAGAAGAGCTGGGAGCCCAGGGCCAAGGCCACTTCCCCTCCCTCGTTTACCTTTCTGGTGGGACACTGGGGCCCTGAGAACATACAATCCCAGTTTTATAAAGTTGTATTTGTATGGATAGCAGAATAGGACATATTCTATATAGTGGTTTGTTAGATTGATTTGTAACCTTCAATTTTTCAACTTCAGTGTGTGGGCATCTATTTGTACTCTTGCCCCACGCCCCTCAAATGTCAGGGAGGACCCGGAGCACCTGCCATGTGTGCACAGGGTGCTCCGCCCTGGGTCAGTGGGGAAGACACCGCCATCTGGCAGGTAAAGCAGCCACTGCCTCCTTCCATTGTTAGGAGTGGCAGAGTCAGGGAGGCCTCATCTGCTCTGCTTAAGGGACACACAGAGTCCTCACCTAGTGGCTATGCACTGAAGGACCAGCCAGTGACCCCCCACCCCCGGGGGTCATTTCCCACTGTGTGTGTGTGTGTGTGTATGTGTGTGTGTGTGTGTGTGTGTGTGTGTGTGTGTGTGTAGAGGGTTGTGTTCTACCTGAGTGTGTGAGCTCAGGGATGAGTTCTGAGAACAGGGGGGCCCTCAAGGCAGGGTGGCCCGGGAAGGTGGCGGGACCTCACGGCTGGTTTCTGGGGGCTCTGTCATGGTCCCCTCTCATCCATTGCTCAAAACCACCCTTTGAGGGCAGCACTGTTTCCAATTTCTCAGGTAGTTGGTCCCGCCTATGATTTGTTTGCCTGACAAGTACCCGAGGCCCAGAGAGGTAAAGACACCTGCACAGTCACCATATGCACCCCAGACCACAGCTCCTGCAGGGGTCAAAGGAATGTCATGAGCTTGTGCTGAAAGCAGGCTCAGAGACTGGGGTGGTGGCGCGGGGACAGCCAAGGGAGGTTTCAGTCAGTCTGTGTCTACCAGGACCACCTCATGCTTAGCACAGGACATGGCACACAGAGGGCCAGGGAGGGGTGACCGGTTGCAGGATCAGGATCTAGGAGGCTCTCCATGGCCTCCTCAGCCTCCCAGCCTGTGGGGACACTCTCAGTCTCCCAGAATGCACCAGCCTTGCAGCTCTGCTCCCCCCTGCTGATGCCCGTCTTGAGTCAACATCCCCTCAGTGGGGGGAAGACACGTGACCCAGGCTCCATGGTTTTCACAGCCATGATCCAAGAGGAAGAGGGTCCATCTGTCTCCAAGTGTCCAGATGTCAAATCTCAGGGAAGACTCTGATTGGCTGTGGTCGAGTTATGTGCCTGCCCTGTGGGGACTCCCAGCCCTACCACATGGACCAGGCTCCTCACCACAACAGTGATTCCCTTGACTGAAGAGGGAAGAGGGCTTGGGCTCAGCCTCATGGAAAAAGCAGGACAACTGTTTTTAAGTCAGATTCCCCAGCTCTTGACTTGGTGGTGGGAAAAGCAAGAAATTCTGGAGGCACTAGCGGCCGGGACTCGACCCCTGACCACAGTCCCAAGGGCCCCTGGAAGAGGAGATGCCCCAGGCGCTCTCAGGGGCTGTAGTCCCTGCCAGGCTGCCTGCTGGGCTGCAGCCAGGATGAACACACCATAGGAAGGTGGGTGCCTTAGAATGTCTCAGGACCAGGAGAAAGCAAACCAGGAGGAACCAATCAGCAGGGACCACCCATCAGATGGACCAATCAGGTGAATCCATGTGTTCACTATTAGGAGAGAGGTGGGTTAGAAGTGGTGGAGCCTCCGGGTTCCCAGTGGCCTTGGCCTTCAGGTATCTCCCCACCTCCCCAGACACAGGGCATGTCCCACTCCACATACAAATGACCAAATGGCTTCCTCTGGGGTGGGAGCCTTTTAAGATGTGGGGATGGGAGCAGCCTCTGAATTTTAATGGCATATTGATATGCTCTGTGTCTCTAGGCCCCTGATGGTGTCAAAACGTTATGAGCTTCCTGAGATGGGATGTGGGTTCCTGGGAGTGTAGCCATGGCAACAGCATCCCCACTGACTTCTCTGCTCACCAAAGGGGACACAGGCAGTTAGAGGAAGAGCCCTGTGGGGCCCTCCAGGGGACACTGCCTCCAGGTCTCTGTCTTGTTCAAAGGCTCAGAGGACCTTCAACTTTGCCCATTCATTTATTCATTCATTAATTCAGTATGCTTGCTTTGTAATCTATTTTGTGTACCAGGTCCTGTGAACAGGGTACCTCCCTGCCCCACTGAGTTTTATTCTAGGAGAGTGGCAGAGATACAACCAAACAAATGAATGTGCAAACAAACTAGAATGCATACTACCAAAGGAAGGAGTTGGACAATATGCAAGAAAGGTCAGAGGGGCCTGGTTTGCAGGAAAGACCTCAATGAGGAGCCATTTGAACTAAGAGCAGAAGGTCAGAGGGGCTAGTCAGGCAAAAAGGAAGAGGAAGGGCTTCCTGGTGGCAGGAAGGCATCCTGGGAACAGAGGCTCCAGTGTGGCTGGAACCCCAATAGGCAGGGTCACACAGGCTGCGCCACAGGCCCAGTGGCCTATCAAGGACAGTGTGGGAAATGGGAAGTCCACTGGGAGATGTTCTCTAACTCATTCATTCATTCATTTACATCTGAACAGGGGCACCGGGGGTTGAGCTAGTTTCTTAACCACAGTCAAGGCCCTGGGGTGAGAGGGAGTAAAAGGTGGAGATGACTGTAGTGGGCCTGGGGAAGCAGGCTTGGGCTCAGTTCCTCAGGGGTATTGCCTGCCAGGGACCTGAAGGGCGGGGCATGAACACTATCATAGCAGGGCCGGGTGGAAGTGGGCAGGGTGGAAGTGAGGGAGGCAGAGGCACCCATCAGCAGGAGGTGTCTTCTTAATGTTTGGCCAAGGGGCTCAGGGTCCATGATCAGAGGCTGGGGGACAATTAGAGACCCTAGGCAGAGGCTCAGAGATCAGAGAGGCTCACTAGGGAGAGGGACCAGCCCATGAAGCATCAGGCCAAAGGTGGTACCATAGTTTTCATCCTCTACCTGCTCAAGGGTCTGAGGCAGCCGGGGTACACTGTGCCCTATAGACTCAGCACCTCCAGGTTAAGCATCTCAACTACATGCATCATGGAGGGCTCGTGGGTGGGGGCTGGGTTGAGCTCTGCCAGGGCATCCCTGGAAGACCTCCATGAGGAAGTGGCATTGAGTACGATCAGAGGCCAGCAAAGGTGGGAGAGGATTTGGTTGAAGCTAACACCAAAAGCAAATGGGAGGGAGGCACAGAAGAACATTGCAACCTGACACAGGGCATCTTGCTTGTGTGGAGGGAAGGAGAATGGTACCCAATGCCCTGCTTAGGACTGTGATCCTTAGCACTTGCCTTTCACAAAGGACATTTATATTTATTATATTAGGCCTTTCTGGCTTCAAGGAAGAGCAACTCGCTCTATCTAACCTAGACAAAAATGAAGATTTGTTGGAGGGGAACTGGGTACCCAAGGCCAAGATGCCTCCAGGGATGGGTTGGCATGGAGGCAAATCCAGAAAACGCTCCACTCATCTATCCCACTCTTCCTTTCTGAAGACAAGCATTCTCTGCACCTCAGCCCACCTGAAGAAATGTGCTGCTATTATCTCCCAAGCTTACAGAAGCTCAGCATCCTCTAACAGTGCCAGCTCCCAGATCCCCAGATGGTTCTATTGGCCCAGCTTGGATCATGCCTGGACCGATCAGCTATGTCTAGAGAGGGGGATCCCTGCTCACTCATGTGGACGGAATGGACAGGGGATAAAGGGATAGCTTCTAGAAGTTGGCTAGGGATCAGGCTTTGCTGGCGCTGCATTTAATCTTCCTCAACCCTATTTCGAGGAGATTCAGAGAGGTTAGGTAACCTGCCTCAGGTCAGACAGCCAAGAAGTAGACAAGTCAAGATTCAACTCCGGACTCCCCAACTTCAAGCCCATAATGCTCCATCATTTTTCCCCTTGGCTGTTATGGCAATGCTGGACCCAGGGCAGGATTTAGTTTCTAGAGGAATCTTCCTACCTCTTCAGTTGCAAAATTCTGGGAAGGGACATGGGCTCTTCTATTTGGTTTCTGGGGGTCCTGCTGCTCACTCGGTGACCTGGTCACATGGAGGTAGGAAGGGCAGAGTCCATGACCCCAGTGAGCAAGTTGTATGTCTTAAGCAGCCAAATCCCAGGCCAACGTTGCAGGGCAGGGGAGTGGCAAAAAGATACGTGCACTGTCTCTACACGTACAAGCTGTGTGAGCTCCGGCAAGTTCCCCAACTTCTCTGAGTCTGTTCCTTCATTTTTGAAATGGGTTTGACCATGCATAATGACATGTAACTGCCATCTAGCAGATCACCTGGCACGTGACTCATTATGCTCCCTCCCCTCATTACTAGACTCCTTGGGGCCTCAGTTCTGATCTCTGCCTTCCCTGGGAACACACTACTATTAAAGACCCCATGCTAGCTCACAAAGGAATAAGTCAGATCGATGCTAAAGTACAACTAACTGGAGGGAGGCAAAGGCTTCTATGGCAACAAGCATTTAGCAGGTCACCATGGGTCCCCTCGCTGACGCTCTGGGTGAGGGAGGCAGTGGCCAGTGTCGATGAGACACAGGAGGCTCACTCTAATCATACGAGCCAGGGTTCCCCAGAGCCACACTATTCAGGGCTGGAGCGGGTGGTGAGAGTAAAGAAGTTTCAGGGGAAGGACGGAGATGGGAGGGACTCTGAAACCAACCAGCACTTATGAAAACGCTTAGTCCCGCTTCAGCACCCTGGACAGGGCCCACCTCCTGGGAGAAGGCAGGAAGGGATCCCAAAGCGGGGCCTGGTAACTTTGAGCTGAGGACACAGGTACACTTTGGGTTACAGGGAACTTGCCTGGCTTAGCCTGCTGCACCCAGGCAGCACTGTCCATGGTTACAAAGTACAGAGCTGGGAAAATGAACTGGCATGGGTCAGGAGACCGGGTCCTCGCCCCTGTCTCTTACCACTGGCTCCCTCCATGAACTTGGGAGTCAGCTCCCTCCCACAGTGTCCCATTCCTCACTTTTAAAATGCAGGGGTGCCGGGCGTGGTGGCGCACGCTTGTAATCCCAGTACTTTGGGAGGCGGAGACCGGAGGATCCGGGTTCGCGGCCAGCCTCAGCTATCTCCAGCCTCAGCTCTCTCTCTCTCTCTCTCTCTCTCTCTCTCTCTCTCTCTCTCTCTCTCCTTAGTGAGGCCCTCTGCAACTTCGTGAGACCCGGTTTCAAAAATAAAGTATAAAAAATAGGGCCGGGGGCGTAGCGCGGAGGTAGAACGCCCCTGCGTTCAATCCCCGGTACTGCAAAAAAGAAAATGCAGGGGCTGCCTCAGGTGACCCCTAAAGGCTTCCCCATCCAGGACACTCCATGATCTAAGAATATTGCAATCTTCCATGGAACTATAGGGGTTTTGTTTTGTTTTGTTTTGTTTTGTGTTTCCAGCCTCCTAGCCTTTCAGACATGACCCCTGGTTATACTTCCTGTCCAGCTCACCAACACTGAAGAAAAGGTCCCTCATGTCCCAGCAGTCTTTACCCCTCACCCCCGGTCTGCTCTGTCCCCCAATCTTGCTGACCTCGGAGGCCTGGGAAGTCCCAGCACAGACATGGTGCTGGTCAGCTCTGAGAAGTGGTCAGAGCCTTGGCCTCGGGCAAAGCCGGGCTGGAGTGCAGGCTCTACTGCTCGCCCCTGTGGGATCTGGGGGATGTTGCTTCACCTGCTGCACCACACTTGATATCAAATGACGACCCCAGCGAGAGCCCCCAGTGGCAGCCACACGGCCAGCATGCTGTCACTGAGAGACCCCCTTCCATCTCTCTAATGACGACATGACAGTCATTTGCTCCTGGTTCTCCATTTACGTTTCTTCCTGATTGATCTATTGACCTGAGATTTGCCTTCAGCTTCTTACTATAATAATCATTATAATTACAGTAGCATATGAACTCACAGCTCGTCTCCACGCTAGGATCATTGCTGTCAGACAGATGCAAATAATTGCTGTTCTCATTACTATACTAAAAGCTGTCAGCTGCGTGCCTTCGTGGGTACGGCCTGGGTCTCGGTGATCTCTGACCTCTCCACTTGAGTGAATGCTCTTGTTTCTCTCCAAGAAGTAGTCCCTGGGCCTTCCTGTCCTGTGGCGGGCAGGTCCTGGAGCCCTCCCTGAAGAGCACATCACTGTGTGGATTGGCTGCGACCGCCTCTGGCTGGCGAGTGCTGAGAATTAAACTGGGCCCAGCAAAGGCCCAGGGCTTTGGCTTTCCTCCCATTAGAGAGTTGCTGATCTGAGGATTATACCTGTGTATCCCCAACTCACAGCCTTACAGCTCAAGTTTCTATATTTCTAGGACCTGCCCCCTTTTTTTGGTAGTGGGAGTTGAACCCAGGGCTGTCCTACCCTCTGAGTTATAGCCCCAGTCCTTTTTTTTTTTTATTTTAGGATCTTGATGGATTGCTGAGGGCCTCGCTAAGCTGCTGAGGCTAGCCTTGAACCTGTGATCCTCCTGTCTCAGCCTCCCAAGCACTGGGATGACAGGTGTGTGCCAGCTCACCCGGCTGAACCCACCCTTTTGACATTTGGTAGCAAAGAACACAACCTGTCCACTGCCTCCTCTTCCCACTGCCTGCTCTTGCTCCTCTCCCTCCTGCCTTGCTCTGTGCTCCCAGCCCAGCACTTCCAGGCTCTTGGACTAGAAGTTCGGGATCTGAGACTGCATCTCACTTGTGGAAACAGGAGGCGGGGCCCTGGCCTCCGAGGCCACCCAGGAGCCCCTCTCGCAATGCGAGAGCACTTGGTTGGTGGGGCAGGGGAGACACGTTGGTTTCTTTACTCCATCCAGCAGCTCCTATGTGACGCCAGCCTCACCCTCAACACCAGCCCGCTGCAGATGGGAGATGGGTAACAACAGCCTTCCATACCACAGGCCAAGGAGCTTCCGGACGTCACATGATCCTCACGGCATTCTAGAAAGCAGAGTATTATGCCCCCTTGCAAAGAGGGAGAAGGAGGGCTGGTGGGGAGAGGGGGCCTGTGGGACTGGGTAGGGCATGCAGGAGTTGACCTTTCATGGTGAGAGAAGCTTAGACAGACGCCCTTGTGTGACTTGTCTCACAGGGTCTGTCCAGACAGCTTGGAGACTCTCGCGCCCATCCACTGGTCCACTTTTGTAGTCTCTCAGCCAACATCTCGTAGCCCTCTGTCTTCCAGGGCACCGTGTTTGGTGATGGCATTCAGAGATAGTAAGAACTTGACTTTACCAAGACACTCAACGTCTCGCACGGGACACAGAAATTCTAGCATGAGAAGTGTCCCGGTGAGCACCAGAGGCAAGAGGAGGGAGCGCCCAACGCCCTTGGCAGTTGGGTGGAACCGGTGTCGCCCACCCCGGTGAGTGACCCCAACACAGACCTGAGAAAATGACTTGGGTCTTGGTGGTGTTGCTGGGAGATGATTCCAGGATCACAGCCCAGTGCAGAGTGTCGCAGGGAAGGGAGAAAAGCCAGCAGGGGGACAGAGCTCACCCCACTGGGAGCTCTAAGGGACCTTGGAGCACCTCTCAGAACCGCCCCCTCGGAGAATACTGCACCTGTTGACAGGTGAGCATGCTTCCATGGGGCCAGGGAAAATCAAAGGTGAGAAGAGAAGTGGACATGGAGAGGGGGAGGCTCTCCCGGAAACTGACACTGTTTCAGGACAGCCCAGTGTGGCACGAGGGAGGGGGGCAGGCGACAAGATAACAACAACATCTGCTACCGCATTCTAAAAGAGGCGGCATTTGAGCTGGGTCTGGGAGAATCCGCAGGCATCTGTCCGATGAAGGCAGTATGAGGAGTGGCTTCTGGAACCAGAGAGAAGAAAGTGGAAACAGAGAATCAAGACAGACAATGGCTGCTGACTGGGCAAGAAGCCGGGGACTCAGGAGGCTGGGGTCTTGAGAGAAGAATTTAAGGTCAAGGGTAGGGAAGGCTTGAGCAGCCTGCACACAGGGAAGTGTTAAGTGGGGAGTTGAAGAAACTAAAGAGATAGATAGAGCTGGTGACAGCTGAGGCTGGGACCTGTGCCCTGGTGGCGGTCCCAGTGGCTCCATGCTCAGCCCTGACAAGGAGGATGTAGCTGGTTGCTTTGGTTTGGTTTGGTTTGGCAGGACATGGCTGGGTTTGGCAGGACAAGAGGGCAACCAGAACACCAGCCCACTGCAGACAGGGGATTCCTGTAGCTGGACTTCCCTGCATGTAAAACTCAAGGCCGGGGCCTGGTACACATTATGTGCTCAATAAACACCGGCGTGCTGTGCTGGTTCATCACCATGCTGCTGTGTTTGTCTGTTTCTTGGTCTCCTGCATCAGTCTGCGGACTCCCTAAGAGCTGGGGCCAGGTCAGCTCACATTGTCCTCAGAGTCAGCACAAGCCGGGCATGGAGGTGGGTTAACAAATGCTTACTGAATGGGCACGTGAAGGAGGAGTGGGATGTGTCCCAGAGATGGCCTCTGAGGACGGGGGCAGATAGACGCCCCAAACCCCTGCCCCATCTCTTACACCCCTACGCAGGCAGGGGCCACTGGGTAATTGGCTAACAGAATTTGAACAGTGTGGAGCTCGTTCCTCTAGAGAGGCAGGAGGGCTCAGCCGTCCACCAGTCCTCAGGCCTCCGCCCCTGTGCTCAGGTCGCTTCTCAGGGCACTGGGCCTGGCCCTGGGGACTGCAGGACCACTCAGAGGGGAGGGCAGCTGGCTCCTAGGAGCAGGTGTTTCTCCTTTGCTAACACCTGGACTCAGCCTTTCCTGCCGCCCCACGGGGTCTCCCTGCCCACACGCCCTGCAGGAGCCCCTGCTCTGCCAGCCCCGCACCTACACACTCCCTCCTGCCTTGGCTGGGGGAGGGCTCTTGTGTTTGAAAAGCTCTTTGGACATTCTAGCCTCACAGAAACAGCTCCTCGGAGCGCTCACCACATCCTGACATGTAAATCGTACCTATTTTCTCCCTCTTCTTCTCTCGGCCCACTATGTCAGGACAATGTGTCCCTTTGCAGAGGAACCATGGAGCAGTATTTCACCCTGTGTAACCAGCTTGCTTGTCTCTGGTCTCTGCACTGAGCAAGGACACGCTGCACCTGGCCAGCCCTGGCTTGGCTCAGTGCTGGTCCACAAGCTCCACCTCCTGCTCGGCCGAGATGAGGTCCCTTCATGGGCAGGTGTCTTTGCGGAGGGCCCAGCTGAGGGCAGGGGGAAGGCAGCGGGCAGGCGCACAGGGTGGCAGGAGCTCGGCTGTGTGTCTTGGCCTTGCACTTGTACTTGCACTTGGCCTTGGACTTGGTGTGCTGCTTACCTGGCAGAGTCTGCTTCCTCCTCATCAAAAGGTGACGACAATGGCACTCACCTTGTCTTAATTCAGAGAAAGGTCACAGGGGTCATGATCACCATGATGCCGGTGGTGGAGGAAATGACGTCTTCCCATCTTGTCCTCAGGAAGCCTGGGGCAGGTGTCCTTAACTCCAACTTGGCAAATGATGAACCTGATTATCAGTGGGGACAAGCATATTTCTTAGTGGCAGGAGGTGCCAGGACTTTAACATGGAGTATTCAGCTCCAAAGGCCGACGGAATGGCCGGGTGCGTCCGTGGGGGCCACCTGGCCTCTGAGGCTGGTCACCTGTTGGCAGCTCCCAGCCAGAGCGATGTGAGCTCCACGGCGCTTGTTGCCAGGCCTGAAGGCGGCTGGTGACCATGGCAGAGGCCCCTCCCAGGGCCAGCGTCAGCATCAGGGCTGTGTGGACTGCCAGGGGCTGGCTCCCTGGACACCTTGGGGAGGACTCCTCGATCCCGGAGCCTCGGTGCTCCCTGGATGAATTGACCTCCTGGATTTTGTGTGACAGGCTCACCTCCAAAGGTGACCCTTCCAAGACCGGGATCCCCAGGTTTATCAGTCTGGGGGTGCTTCCAGATTTCAGGGGGTGGCTTTGCCTCTGCTCCACCATCTGCTTCTGGCTAGGCCCTGACGCCTGGGCTGGACCCTGGAGTCCTGGCACCCACGGTGTCCTGACCTCCCTGCTGCTTGCTGTTGTAGTGAAAGCTCACTACAGCATCTGGGAGCCAGGATTAACAAGGCTGTGGGTGGTCACCTCCGGCAAGTCCTTGGGGAATACTTTGGACCGGATCCCCCATTCTAACACCTCATGGTGCCAACACCAACACAGGGCACATTGTGTCCATCAGACCCTGGGGAGTGAAGGGAACACTGAGGGGCTCAGAGGTCATATCCTTGGTAGCAATGTGGGAGAGAAGAGAGATGGGGGAAGGAGAACTGGTTCCTACCCCTGCTTCAAACATGATCTCATGTAAGTCCCTGCCTCTCTCTGGCCTCAGTTTCCCCATATGGACCATGATAGGATTGGAGAAGATGGTCACTGCGGCTGATGGGCCCAAGAGTGCGCTGAGGTCTGACGAGTCACACAGACAGAAAGGGGCAGAGCTTAGGGTTAAAACCATGCACTCTGGGGTCAGATGACCCGGGGCTCCTAGCTCAACCTCAGTCATGATTTTGGATAAGTCTCTCTGAGCCTCGGTTTCCTCATCTATAAATTGGAGGCAATAATAAGAGAAGTTCCTCCTGAGATGGTGAAGATCAGCAAGCAGAGCCTCGTACTGTATCTCACGCACACCGCATGCAGAAGCGAGAGCGCCCCTCCTTCCTATGTGGATGTCGATGACGACAGTTGCCTTAGTTAACGCAAGGTGCTGTAACAACACCATGGACAGGCGGCTAGAACAGAAAACATTTCTCACGGTTCTAGAGGCTGGACGTCCAGGATCAGGATGCCAGAGTGACTGAGCCAGTGAGGGCTCTCCTCCTGGTCCTCACATGGCAGAGAACAGGGACCGGAAGCAAGCTCAGCTGTCTCTACTGATAAGGACACTAATCTCAGGATGAGGGCTCCACCCTCATGACCTGATTTCCTCCCAAAGGCTCTGTCTCTAAATACCATCACACTGGCAATCAGGGTTTTGACATGTGAGTTTAGGGGGAGACAAACATTCTGTCCCCCACAAAAGAGATGATGGTGGTGGTGATGATGATGGTGGTATTGATGATGGTCATCATTATATTTAGTCGAGGGGAGGTAATGGTTCAGTTCTGTCCCAATTCGAAGCACCGAGCAACCCCAGGTCACAAGTGAGAAAGGACAAGGGAGGGAAGAAAAGGGGTGGGCACCTTTTGTAGGCATCACAGACCCACCTTCAGGCCCAGCCTGGAAGTCAGTCAACAGGTGTTCATGCACCAAACACTGTGCCAGGGAGTCACCAGGGAATGAGAAAGACAGCTGCTCCCTCGTAGAGATGAATCCAGTAAGGCAACAGCAAATGAATAGGGGGACAAGGAAGTCGCATCCTTTTGGGTGGTGGGGCATGCTGTGAAGAAGAGAAGCGTGTCTGTGTGGTGGGGGCAGGGTGGGTCGCTTCTGATACAGAAGGGTAGTCTGGGAAGGCCTCTCCTGGGAGGTGGCACTTAAGTTGGACCTGAAGGAAGAGTGTTCTCAGCAAAAGGACCAGCAGTGCAAAGACCTGAGACGGAACCAACTTAGATTTTTTTTAAATTGTCTTGTCCAAGCTTCCGTGGTCTCCTGCGGTATTGGCCTGCCCACTGCTACACCCCCCCCCAAGACTCACCCCTGTCTTTGCACACCAGCAAGGATGGAGACCTCATTATGCAATAACCCAATGATTTTTTTAATTAAGTATCTAGTATGTGGCCTGTAGCGGATGGTGTTGAAGTTGATTGATTGATTAGAAGTCTCTCCCATGAATGACAACTGAGTCAAAATGACAAGACAGCTGAGGGGCCTGGGGAGGAGAGATATCTATCTCTCCTATCTCTCCTCCCTTCCTTCTACCAGTGTCTTACGTTTATTGAGGGTTATAACCAAAACATTGTAAGAAATTATTAATCACAGGAGACAGCAAAGCAGTGATGGGGTGAGTCAGGGAAAAACACCAAGGTAGTAACAGATGAGTCAGGGAAGGAAAGGAGAAACAAGGAAGTTGTTAGGGGCTTTGCTTATGGGTCTCATCTGGTCCTTGGAGATTTGTCTGCGTGCAGAAATCTCCACTTGGGTGGGCAGTTTGTGCCCCTCCCAAGCCGGACCGAGGTGACCTCAAAGCTGATGACTAACAAGGCTCCCAACAGTGGCGGATATGGCGCTGGGCCAGAATAGGATGGGTGTGGTCCCTGCCTGCAGGAGCTGATGTGCCAACAGAGGAGAATGAGACCGTGGACGAGTAGGAACAGTTAATGATTCCATCACAGCAGACTCACAGGACGATAAAGTGCCAGGCGTTGTACTTGGCATTGTACTAACCATACGATGTTGAACTAGAGACACTTCCTGCCTGTCCTGGGAAGATCAGTCCAAGGGGAGCAATCAGTAATAAAGATGATGAGTGTAATAATAATAGCCAGTCTTCTCTGAGACTGTTATCAGCCAGGGGAGGGTCTAAGCCTATCCTGTCCTAAGGCAGCCTCCCCGTGAGCTTTACATTCCGGAGACACACGAATTTTCCAATGAGGAAATCAGGGCAGAAGAAGGAAGTACCCTGCCCGAGGTGACCCAGCCTGTGGTTGGGAAGGTCGGCCTTTCCTCTCAGCAGCTTCTGGCTGTGATGCCCTTCCCACCTGCCAGCCTGTCCTCAGGACCCTGGAGACTTCTGCCCCTCAGCCTGGCCTCCTGCCAGATTCCCCAGTTGATGTGGACACAGAGCTGGGTGGCGGGACCACAGGGATTGCCCCCCCATTTTTTCATACTCGGGATTGAACCCAGGGGCATTCTACCTCTGAGTTACACCCCCAGCCCTATTTTTTATTTTTTATTTTGAAACAGGGTCTCACTAAGTTGCAGAGGGACTCACTAAGTTGCTGAGGCTGGCTGTGAACCTGCGATCCTCCTCTCTCAGCCTCCCAAGTACTGGGATTACAGGTGTGCTCCACCACGCTTGGCTGACCCCTTCATTTTGTAGCTTGGGGAAACTGAGTGAGGAGAAGCCAAGGAGGTTATCCAAGGTCACGCATCCAGGTGAGGGCAGAGCGGGGATTCTGCCCCAGCCCAGGCTGGTCTTGGCGCCACCTCCAGCTGCCGGTCTCCTCTCTGTCACCCAGTTCTCCTCTTTTCTTCCTGGGCTGCTACAGAAGCACCCGCTCTTGGTTTTCTTGTTTATCCTAGAAAGCTGTAATTAGGAGCGTTCATCACCAGGTTTTGATCACCCGCAGGCTCTGAGCACTTCGCGGGGTCATCTGTCTCTTCCCCACTCCTCGCAATCAGCAGGTTCAGGGGCGGTGGTGTAGGATCACAAGAACACCTCGCAGTGTGCACACCCACTTCCCTTTGGAGACTCCAGCTCAGGGGAGCTGGAAAGGTCCTTAGGGGTCACAAGCAGAATGGCAGGAGGTGGAGGTGGGGAAGCCAGCCCCTCCCTGGCCCTCCACACTGGCCGTGCAGAGGCAGCCGCTGCCATGTCCCCGAACCCTGAGGAATGACTGAGGCGGAAGGGCCACTTCCTGGAGACCAAAAAGGCAGGGGCAGGTGCAGCTGTCCTGGGCCCCAGAGGGACCTGGGGAGGGGCACACTGGGCAACTGTGAGTGGTTCCCCCAGTTCCCACTGCAGTGGGGCTGGCGACAGAGCCCAGTTCTCCTCACCTGTCACTTTGAGGCTGCAGAACTAGTGAGGGTCACCCTCTTGAGCCTCAGTTTCACCATCTGGAAAACAAGGGGTTGGGGTGGATGACCCTCAAGGCCCTCCCCACTTGCGGCCGGCAGGTCTGGGGCTGTCTTTATGGTCAGCTTCTAGGAGCGGGGCATCTGTCCTCACTAAACCCTGAGCTTCAGACAGCCTGAGCCTCTGCTGTCTTGTCTCTCTTGCTGACTTGCTCTCTAGCACGGTGCCCAGAGGTCCCCCTCGGCCTTGGGAATGTGGCCCCCTCAGAATCATGGGCTCGGAGCTCCCAGGACTGCAGAGGATCAGGAAGTCCTGGCCACAGCGACCGTCAGCTGGTGGGAACTGAGTGGCCATCCCCGTGCAGATATGGGACCAGGCCCAGCAAATGCCAGTACCTCCAAGGTATTTTGACCCCCTCACGGCCCCTGCTGGCTCTGAGCTCCAGAGAGAGAAGCACGCAGAGGACAGGGAGCCCCAGAGGCCACGGACTGGGCAGTGCTAGAGCTGGGAGAGGACGAGGACCTGGGCTGCAGCAAGGGGCTCCCACCACAGCCCTGCCCTGTGAGCTGTCAGACTCAGCCGTCCAGGAGGCAGCTCAACTAAATGTCACCTCCTGGTGGGAGGTCTGTGTCTATGAAGTGACTATGGAGGGGAAGATGAAATACAACCCCAGGAGACACCCGGGCCTTGTGAGAAGAGGAGGCGCCACCCTCCAAACCCCCTGCAGCTTGAACCAACAGGCCATTAAAAGTCCCATCGTTTTCTTTTATCTGCTTCAATAAATGTCGTCTATGAAACCGACAGGCATTTTCTGTACTTAATGCATAATAACTAGGCTTATAAATCCAAATTATCTCTATAAATCTAAATTAAATGCCCACATTTAAATGTATTCAGAACGCTTAATTAATAAAGTGCCAGCAATAACCATTACTAACCTGTTTACCCCAAGCCTAGTCTCATTTTCAAAGGACGTCTTTCTGTGTCACATTTGGGTGGGACAGAGGGAGCCCAGGGCTTCCCACTGCGCTCAGGGTCAAACTCAAACCCCTCCATGCAGCTCCTGAGGTCCCTGGGGATCCAGCCCCATCTCCCCTCCATCTTCTCCATCCTTGGTCACCCTGTACCCTCAAAGACCTGCTGGGCCAGGGGGAGCCACTCGCTGTGTTGATAACACAGGGGGCTCCCTAGCTGCCTCCTGGTCGGTCTCTGCAGGAGCGCCTTCCTCTGCCCCAGGAGCCCCTCCCCCAGGCCTCCAGGTCCCCACAGGGATGACCCTTACTGCCCACACCTAGTGGGGTTAGGGCCCCATGGGCCTCTAGAACCACCATCATCATAGAACTGGCCACCTGAACGTCTGGCCCCTTCTCTGTCGCCTGCCCCACCTGACCAGGAGCACCCCAAGGACAGAGGCGTGTCTCTCCAGCAGCCCTTCAGTGCCAAGCTGGCAGAGCACAGAGGGACAGCGTGTCCCAATGGTCACAAGGTGTGGCTGCACCATTGGTCACTCCCCAGGGCCCTCATCTGCTCAGGCTGGGGCAGGCGCCTGCAGGGCTCCGTTCCTGTCGAGAGTGCGGTCCCCACTCAGCTGGGGAGTGACTTGGATTGATCTAAACCAGCCATAGCAATCTCATCTCCTTGGCCAGAGGTTGGTCCAGGGGTTGCTATGTTCCACCCAATGAAATAGAAGCAACTCTCTCTCAAGTTCTAGAAAAGATTTCTTTTCCTGAATAAAAGGGAAACATTTGATTGGCACAATTCTCTTACTCTTTGCCCAAAACCCTTCCTCCTGGTGCTACACAGGTTTGATGTCTGGAACTAGGGCAGCCATTTCGTGACCACAAAGATACAAACCTGAGGACGAGAAGCCACATGTGTAGAAGACCGCAAAGCAGAAGCAACTGGGTCCTGTCTGGTATCATGAGCCCCTGAGCCATAGCCGACAGTCACCTGCCCCTGGCTCTCTTCAGGTGAGACAAACCAACCTCTAATTTTTCGACCGACTTCTAATTTTTCAAATTTTCAAGCCACAGTTTGCTATATTGTCTGCTACGAGCCGTTAAACACAGTTGCAACGGATACAACCAGACCTGAATTCAAGTCCTGTCTCTGACGTGGACCAGCTGGGCGGCCTTGGGCCTGACAGCTAGCCTACTGACCTTTCTAAGTTTCTCAAAATGCAATTTCTTCTTCTGTTAACATGGGCTAATGGTTCCTCCTACCATAAAGGTGGTCAGGCACAGTGGAGCCCCAGAGAGAGGCCCTGGGAGGCCATGTCAGAGCAGAAGGAGCACTGTGTTGGAGGGAGAGTGGAGGCCTGGGTCCACTTCCGGTCCCACTCATTAAATAGAGGTCCCGGGCATGTTGTCCCCTCCCTGAGCTTGGTTTCCTCCTCTGTGCTGCACGAGGGGAGGAGACTCCCTCGTTCAGTGCAGAGCCGAGTACAATATTAAAAATGACTAACACTTATCAAAGCTTATCATGAGACGATGTCGATCTATGCACTTTGCGTGAATTGTCAGCCTCAATTCTCATCATGTTCCTCTACCATAAATACCAATATTAACATGCCCCAAGTGCAGTGATGAAAACCCGGACACAGAGAGGTTAAGTCACTTGCCCGGAGACACACAGCTGGCAAGTAGCGGAGATGAGATGTGAGCCCAGGCTGTCAGATGCCGGAGCTCACGCTCCTAGCCACCATGCTCTGCTGGCCGGGAGCATAGTAGGTGCTCAATACAGGGCTGCTCAATGGTGGAGGGAATACATTGAGAGAAGTGCTCGGGGACACACGGCGTCTAGTGCATCTCCTCGTGAGGGCCCCAGGACCCTGGGTCTGGCCCGGCCCTGCCCTCACCCCCCAGGCAGATCCTCCTCCAGGCTCCTGGGCATTGCGGCCTCGGGCATCTCACTCCCCACCTGCATTCCTGCTCCTCTGTTCATTCAGTGCCCTCCTGTTAACTTTTATTACTTATTGATTTTCTCCAACCTGTCTCAGCCATGTCCGTTTTTATCTACTTAAAGCCGCAGAAGCCACTCAATGGGAGAGGCAGAATGGAATATTCCGGGACCACCAATGGGGACCCATAGCAATGGGGGCCAGTGCCTTCTGAGGGGGGCAGGAGAAGGGACCTGCCTGTCCCCCTGGCTTGTCACTGCTGAGCTGGGAGAGGCCCAGGAGGGGGCTCCCATCTGCTCTCCCAGGGAAGGGCTGGCTGGCGGAAGGCTCTGGAAGCCACTCGGTGAGGGTCCCGGGTCTGGATCATGGATAGGACAGTCCTTGGATGACCAGAGGATGACAGAGGGTCCTGCAGGGACATGTAAGCTGAGTCTCAGGTGGGGGCTGAGGGAGGGTGGGGACAGGAGCCTCAGCAGGTATCAGATAGGACAGGGGTCTCAGGGAGGGAAACAGGAGGCAGGAATGGAGCCCTCCTGGGTGCTGGGAGCAGAGGCGTCACCTCACCCAGCCTCCCCATGATCCCTGAGGAACCACATGCAGCCCAAGCAGTTTCTCCCCCAGGGCTGAGCCAGGCCGTGTGGATGGAGCTGGGGCGTGAACCGAAGTCTAAGTCCCCATCCCCAGCCATCTCGCCACACTCCTCCTGCAGGGCCATTGGGTCAACCTTGAAGAGCCCCCAGGGGAGGTGCTGGGAGGCCGGTCACAGTGGAAGGGCCTGTGCTGGGCCTCAGAGACTGGCCGCCTCCGGGTTCACCACGTCCTCACAGGGACCTGTGTCGAGGTCGTGTTGACCTTCGCTGTCTTTCCTCAGCCCTGGGGAGGGGTCTGCTTGCTCACGGCTCTGTCCTCAGCAAGGGCACAGTGCCTGGCACGAGACAGACGCGCATGGCCTCGCAGCGCCCACGGGCTCCGTGACAATCTTGGTCTTTACAGAGGACGAGGTGCCGTGTCCCTCTTTCTGTACTGCATGGTAACAGGGGCTAGTTCAAGGGCTTAACAGACTCGGAGGCCACGGCCCCGAGGGATGTCCAGTGGGAGCTGCAGACCTGCCACCTCCCATCCTCTGGTCACCTGGGCTTGCTAGAGCTGGCTAGATGGGGGCTGGGCTGGCAGCCAACTCCCCCGGCCTCCATCCACGGCTCAGCCTCTCCTCTCCTGGCCTCTCATCCTGGCCTTTGCATCCTGGGGCCCCCCGCCATGCTCTCTGCATGCCATCCCCATCGAGGCTCCAGGTCTGCATGTGCAGGTTCAGGAACGCCTGCTGTGGGGGCCTCAGACCCTGCAGGGCTGCGAGTCCCTCCCACCTGGGCCACTGGGCAGCAGGGGAGCCCGTCTCCAGTTGCAGGCAGGGGACTGGAGGGGTTCCTGCTCTGCCCAACGCCACAGCCACTCAAGTGTTAGTTTCATCTCTTGCCACAGGTGTTGTAAATTCAGAAAGGAAAATGATGGCCACACATTGCTGAGGGAGGGTGCGAGACTTCAAGTAGCTGAGGGCACAGGGCAGGGAGGCAGGCAGACACCTCTCAATTTACCCATAAAGGAACTCAGAGACAGAGAGGTCAAGTACCTTGCCCGAGGTCACACAGCACAGTGACCACAGAGCCAGGGCAGGACTCCTGTCGTAGTTCCTACCCGCAGCAGCAGGACAGCAGGCTCTGAGACCAGACGGCAGGTCAGGTGGCTGCCGTTTGCCTGGACCTGTGACCTCCCTGGGCTGGTCCCTCTGTCAACCCAGGTCCCCGTCTGCAGGGCAGCTGGACGTGTCCATGGTCAAGCAGCAGGTGCCCAGGCACATCATGACCTCGAAGGTCCCTACTGCAGATGGAGCCCCTGGGCTGTGGGAATTATCAACAGGGAGGTGGTAATTGGAATCTCTGGTGTGAAGGAGGCCCCCGTGGGGAGTGTGTGGGAGGAGAAGAGAGAAGGGAAAGCGGCGCAGAGGGGAGCCCTGGCGGCGTCGGGGACGCTGGTGCAGCAGGAGAGTGAAAAGTTAGACCCGTGTAGTTTCCTCTTACAGTTTTCTGTATGCAGTTTCCTCTTACATACAGAAGCTAGGGGAGTGGTCAGGAGACAAGAGGGACTTTAGATAATGGAGGAGAAGCCCCAGGGGAGCGATGGCAGGGGTCTAGGGGAGCGTGGTGGTGGGAGGGAAGGGAGAATTATTCAAGGAGACAATTCCACTGGCGTTGCATACGTGAAATTACCAACGCCAATCTCAATGTCGTGTACAGGGAAGGAGAGAGAGAGAGAGGAGGGAGCCGGGGAGCTCACCAAGTGCTGCGCGCATGTGCGTCCCTATCACTCTGAACCACAGTATGATGTGAGACTGCAATGCGCCAATAGTATATTTTAAAAAGGAGAAAAGTTAGACACAGAGAAGGACTTGCTCACTGTGATGGAGAAAGTGTGTCGTGGTTAAGAGAGTGGTTGTGAGGCCGGGCGTGGTGGCGCACGCTTGTAATCCCAGTACTTGCGAGGCTGAGACTGGAGGATCCAGGTTCGCGGCCAGCCTCAACTACTCAATGAGGCGCTCCACAACTTAGTGAGACCCTGTTTCAAAATAAAGAATAAAAAATAGGGCCGGGGTGTAGCTCGGAGGTAGAATGCCCCTGGGTTCAATCCCCAGTACCACAAAAAAAAAAAAAAAGAGTGGTTGTGAACCCTGGCCCTGTCTCTTACTTACCAGGTGTCTTCCTCTCTGTGCCTCAGTTTCCTCATCTTTTTTGCGACGGGGGGGAGAGAGAGAGAGAGAGAGAGAGCTGAGGCTGGCTGCAAACCTGGATCCTCTGGTCTCTGCCTCCCAAAGTACTGGGATTACAAGCGTGCGCCACCACGCCCAGCTAGTTCCCTCATCTTTAAAGTGGGGACAACAACTGTACTCATCTAATGGGGCTATCTTGAGGGTAAATGAAATCATTCAAAGCAGTCACGGTTACCATGAGGATGGTGGCAGTGACGGTTGATCACTGTCTCATGATTGCCCCACGGAGGGCAGGACGGAACCCACACACTTGAAATTGGTTGTCACACCTGCACCAAGTGGTGTGAGAAGGTCCGTGACTCACATGCTGCAGTTCTGGGACGAGCAAGGCTGTCCGCTCAGCTTGAGCAATGACAGAGGTGATAGCCCTGGTGTTCACAGTGGTCAGGCGTTGCTGAGACTCGACTGTCCCTCCAGATCTCATGCTGAGAGGTATCGCCACTAAACAGTGCTGAGAGCAGAGAGCTTTAAGAGGTGGTGAGGTCATGGGAGCACCGTGCTCATGGGTAAATCAAGACTGGTATCTCAGGAGCGAGTTCATTACAAAAGGACAAGTTGGCCTCCTTCCTCTCTCCTGAATGCCGCTCCCTCTCCATGTGATGCCTCCAGCCATGTTGTGTCACAGCAAGGAGGCCCTCACCCGACTCTGCCCCTCCACCTGGGGCTTCTGAGCCTCGGGAACCATGAGCAAACACACTCTGTTTATCATGTACCCAGTCTGTGGTATGCTGTTACAGCAGCAAAAAGTAAACTAAGATGGGGTGATGCCGGGGGAGGGTTCCTGCGCATGACACAAGCCTCGCCTGGTTTGAACTTTCCTGCCAAGGGAAGGAGAATGGGCCTTCTTATAAGTTTGTCCAGATGTGCAGCAAAAAGGAAAAGGAGAGGAGTGTGACTGGGAGGCTATCAGCAGTTCAACATCAAGAATGGAGTCAGCCCCTTCATTACAATGGTGATGATGGTGACAGATGGTGGTACTGGGGGCGAGGGTGGTGGTGATGGTGATGATGGTGGTGATGATAGTGGTGATGGTGATGGTGCTAATGATGATGGTGGTGGTGATGATGATGGTGGTGATAATGGTCATGGTGCTGGTGATGGTGATGATGATGATGATGATGGTCATGGTAGTGATAACGGTCATGGTGCTGATGATGGTGGTGATGGTGATGGTGATGAGGATGGGGATGGGGATGGGGATGGGGATGGAGATGGTGATGGGGATGGGGATGGGGATGGGGATGGGGATGGGGATGGTGCTGCTGATGGTAATGATGGTCATGGTAGTGATAATGGTCATGGTGCTGATGATGGTGATGGGGATGGGGATGGAGATGGGGATGGGGATGGGGATGGTGATGGTGATGGTGATGGGGATGGGGATGGGGATGGGGATGGTGCTGCTGATGGTGATGATGGTCATGGTGGTGATGGTGATGGCGGAGATGGCGGAGATGACGGTGATGGCGGTGATGGTGGTGACGGTGGTGATGGCGGTGATCGTAGTGATGACGGTGATGGTGATGATAGTGACTTCAGTAGTCCATTTTCCATTGCTCTGAGGGTGGGAAATTTGTAAAGGAAAGATGTTTATTTAGCTCACAATTCTGAAGGTCCAAGATAATGGCACCAGCTTTTGCGCCACTCTGGTGAGGGTTGCATGGCAGCTGGTATCACGGTGATAAGAAATCACATGGCGAGACAGGAAGCCAGAGAGATTCAAGAATCAGGATCACTCTTCTATCACAACCCAATCTTGGGAGAACTCACTCCATGAGACCAGCATCAGTCCCTTCTGAGGGTGATGCCCCAATGACCTAGTCACATCCCACTAGCCCCCATCTTTTAAAGATTCCACTCTTTCTTAATTATGCCACATTGGGTTCAAGCTTCCAACACATAAACCTTTGGGGAATAAACCACATCCAAATCATAGCAGTGGTGACAGTGATGATGATGATGGCGATGATGAAGGCAGGTCCCTTGCCCCAGCTCTCTCTAGCTCCCTCCTCTGTTTGGGCCAGAGACACCTTCATGATTCATGTTCCCATCCCTGCCCAGGACCTGATGGACAAGCCTTCGTTTCCATCACCAGGTCATCCAGTTATGTGGTAGATATTCTTAGCTGAGGTCCATGGGTGATATAAACCATGAAATGCAAAGAGGGGAACACAGATTTGTTCATCAAATCCCAGAGATGAACATGTTGTGGATGGGGAGGGCAGGAGCTCAAAAGATGTTAAGAAGGCAAATTCAGTCTCCTGAGTCCAGAGGGAGGAATAACACAGGTGGTCTAGGTAAACCCTAGGCACCTCTGGTCACTGATGGAGCTGCAGGCTGGAGAGAAAGCCGTTGGCCCTTTAAAGCTGATGTCAAGGACGTGGCTCACTTCTCCCAGCTGCCCAAGAAGCTTCTGCCCTGCAAAACGGCAAACACAAATCACAGAGCGCATGGGGACCAGATCCTGAGCAGATCCTCCGTGAAGATGGAGGGGTATTTCTTTTGTTTCAGATGAGAACCTGGGGCCCAGGGGTGGAACGTAGCTACCCAGACCCATCCCGGGTGTGTGTGACGTCCCAGCTGGCATTCCTCTGAAGCACAGGGAGACTGAACAAGCAGGGAAGGTTTGGATTTTTCATTTCATACAATCCTGCCCCTTTCCTGCGGGGAAATCATTAGCAGAGGAGCTGGTGGGCAGTTGGGTGCGGGGTTCTGTTTCAGGCAGAGTTAATTGGAACTTGATCATTGCCAATTTGCTCCTCTGAGCAGCCTCAAAACCTAACAACATATATCCAAATTAAAAACTTGCATGCATCAAAGGACACAATCAACAGAATGATAAAGCCACCCACAGAATGCGAGAAGATATTTACAAATTACATATCTGATAGCGGGTTAATATTCAAAATATATAAAGAACGCCTATAACGCGACAACAACAAAAAAACATTTAAATGGGCAAAGGACTTGAATAAACATTTCTCCACAGGAGATACACAAATAACCGATAAGCATTCACAGAGATGCTCAACATCCCTAATTAGGGAAATGCAAATCTCAACTAGGATGAAGTAGCACCCACACCCATTAGGACGGCCACTCAGAGGAAAAAAAAAAAAGAAAATAAGCTTTGGCAAGGGTGCAGAGCAATCGGAACCTTGTGCACTGTTGGTGGGTATGTAAAATGGTACAGCTGTTGTGGAAAACTGTATGTCAGTTTCTCAAAAAATTAAAAACAGGATTACCACAGGATCCAGCAAGCCCACTTCTGGGTAGATACCCAAAGGAACTGGATGTAGGGTCTTGAGCAGGTATTGCACCCCGGTGTTGTTTCCATCAGAGTTCTCCAGAGACAGCACTGGTAGGAGACAGGGAGAGAGCGATGAGCAGGGTTTACTGGGGGAGCTGGCTTACTGGATTACCGAGGCTGAGAAGTCCCGCGATGGGCAGTCTGCAGGCTGGAGAACCAGGGAAATGAGCAACGGGACGTGGTCCCAGTCCAAAGGCCCCAGAACCAAAGAAGCTGGTCATGTGACTTGTGGACTGAAAGCCCAGAAACCAGAGGGGCATCTGGGGGTGAATCTCAGAGTTCAAAGGCCAGAGAGCCTGGAGCTCTGCCATCCAAGGAGAACAAGGGCATGCCATTTCCAAAAGAGGGAGCAAGAATATGCCCTTCCTCCCTCATTCTGTTTCATGCAGGCCCCTCAGTAACTGGATGGTGCCCGTCCACATGGAGGGCGAAGCTCCACACGCAGCCCACCCTCTCACATGCCAAGCTCCTCCGCAAACGCCCTCATGCACACGCCGCAGCAGCCAGGCACGGTGTTCAACACAGCACCTCCCGGTTCCCTGCCAGCAGAAAAGGGGGGCTCAGTGCCCGCCAAAGCACTGAGGACGCACAACGCTTTACCCCCACCCAACCGAAGCCGATGCCCGTCAACGTCCCACCTGTCCACGGCAGCGTGATTGACCACAGCCACAAGGCGGAAGCAACCCACGTGTCCAGAGGTGAATGAATGGACAGGCCAGACATCATATATGTGCAAGGGAATATTACTCAACCTAAAAACGGAGGAATTTCTAACACATGCTACAACACGGATTAAACTTGCGGACACTATGTTAAGTGAAATAAGCCAAAGAGACAGATACCATGTGAATCCACTTGCATGAGGTACCTAGAAGTAGCCAAATTCATAGGGGCAGAAAGTGAGGGGGTGGGGGAGGGAAGAAAATTATTGTGTAATGGGGACAGAGTTTCGGTCTGGGAAGATGCACAAGGTCTGGAAGTAGATGGTGGCGATGGTGGCGATGGTGGCACAACATGGTGAATGTACTTAGTACTACTGAGCTGTATGTTTTGGAAAAGATAAGATGGGAAATCTTCTTATGTGTATTTTAGTACAATTAATAGTTTTTTTAATATATGACAATAGATCCATGGTCTTAAAGCCTCTAGAACCACAAGACACAACACTGGACCATCCAGATTGAAAAACTCTCAGACACCCCAGCCCTTCTAGGTTGTAACTCTCATCTTTTACTGGGATGAGAAAATGGAAGCTCAGAGAGGTTGAGTGAGATCCCTGAGGATGCACAGCAGGTTCAGAAGAGAGACAAGCTCACACTTCGCCTGTTCTAATTCCACACCTAGTCTCCCAGCTACTGTCCCAAGCTGCTTCTAGAAAACACGTACTAGGAGCCGCCACATTCACATCAATATTCATGACTCCCAAACCAAGACCCAGCAGCTTCACAGCCAGTTGTCCTGGCACTGCCCCATAGTTCCCTGCATCCTCCCAGCATCCTCCGCTCCAGCTGGCCCCTGAGAATCCGCATCTCTCATTTCCCCTCCTCTGTTTCCTGCCAGACTGTTTTACATCCCAGGGCTTCCTCCCCATCTGCCGCATGCTGCTCTTCCCTCGGCACCCTCTGCACCCTCAGAGCTGCCTGCCGCAATCCCGCGGGGACACAGGGGCTGCGGGCTCCCAGCCAAGTCCCGCAGGTGCTCTCAGCCAGCACCCACACGCTGCACAGACACCCAGGAGCCGCCACAGCCGCCAGGCTCCTGGGAGCAGGGTGCCATCTTGCAAGGAATCTTAACTCCTTTTTGGCCACCGTCTTCCCGTCTCCCCAAAACACTGTGAAAGGACGACGATCTTGGGTCTGTTCTCGGTTCTACCACTGGCAGTCTGTGAGACCCCGGCAAGCGGGTCCTCTCCCTGAGCCTCCGTTTCCTCATCTGTCAAATGGAGACAGAAGGCCCGACTTCGCAGTGTATGCGTGTGAGATTAGAACAGAATTAGACGGCAGAGCCTTGACTCCTAGGAAGGGCCCCATCAACGTGCTTTCTCCTCTTCATTTCTGTGGGCTGGAAAGGCGGGATTTGACATCAGAAGCCGAGGGCACGAATCTCTGTTCCGCTCCTTGGTGAACTTGGACAAGTTGCTTAACTTCTCAGAACTGTTTCCTCTTTTGTTAAAACAAACAAAAACGAGCGCCCCCCCCCATTGAGTTGTTTCAGTGAAGATTACATGGTTTTCAGCAGGCAAAGAACCCAGCAAAGGGCCCTGGCACATAGTAGGTGCTTAACGCACACCAGCTAAGCCCTCTCCCCAGCCGTTCCCCCCAGCACCCACTTCCTCTGCACAGAAGAGCTGGGTTTGGGTCTGGTCCCGGCCCCCTGACCAGCTGTGACCGTGCGAGGTCATAGGCCATCCCACGAGTGAATGAAACGACACACTTCAAGTCTGAGCGCATAGTAGGTGCTCAGGTAAGTGCAGCTGCTGCTGATCCTGCTGGCTGCACCTGCGCAGCCTCTCCACGCTGGGCACACACCCCGACTTTTCTCCTCCCATTCCATTTTTACTCCTCTTCTTCCACAACCAGCTCCAACGCTCCCTCCTGGAGGGCGTCCCTCATCGGCCTGGCGTGGCTCTTCCCAGCGGCCTGGTGAGGATGGGAGAAGAGATGTGGTATCCGCTCCGGGCTCCAATCTCCTTCCATCTTTTTCTCGTAATGGGGGCCTCGGCAGGTCTCCTTGACAAGACTCAGTTTCCTCATCTGCACAATGGGGCAGCAGTCTGCAGCCCAGGGGCTTATTCTAATGATCGAGTGAGGCGACAGGTGTGGAGAGTCTTGCAAGTGGCAAATTGGTACCCGAGCGCCAGCTGTCTCCCTCCTGTCTCCCTTCGCTGTGTCCCCTCGGCAGCCTGGAGTTTGATTTATGTTCTCTTTCCTGAGTCTCACGATCTCCCTCCATGCGGAAACTGGCACTTGACATCTGATCAGACAGCAGGTGATGGAATGAGCCCGCTGTGGGGAAGCTTCTAGGCTAACTTGCGGGATGGGGCACACATCCCAGCGCCGCCCCCCCAAGAAGGAAGGAAGCCACCGCTGCGGTCACACAGTTGGGCGGTGTGGGCGCCTGGACTTGAACCTAAGTGTCTCTGCGCCCCTGCTCTGTGTGCTGATTTTGGCGCACAGCTTTGGGGAGGTGGGGTTCCAGCATAGAGGCAGGGGGTGGGGGGAGCAGCTATTATTCCCTGGCTCTGCCTCCGCCCCTTCCCCCAGGCCCGTCGCAGTTGCCCAAAGATCCAGCGTCTTCTTAGTTAAGATTCTGAGCCCCGGAGGAAAGCAGGAAATGATTCATTCTCTCTCTCCGCCAATGTACACAAAGACACATTATTAATATTTACTCGGGGGCTTCTCCAAGGACCACAACTGCACATCATGGGAGGGAAGGGATGGAGAATGAGTCGGCCAAATTGTCAGGCTGCCTACGGGTGGGGCGGAGGGGGCCGCGAACATTCTGAGCAGTTCCAGGACACCGAGGGGCCTGGCGGCCGCTCCATCCCCCAGAGCAGCATCCCGGCAAGGTTGTGGCAGAGGAGGGAAGAGAGTCTGGGGGCGTGGAGGGCTGGGAAGAGCATGGCTCTCTGAGACCCAGCGCCTTCGTCTGAAAATGAGGTCATAAACAGTGCTGAGCAGGTTTGAGGGCGCCGGAAGGACTGCCCACAGCATCTGGCCTGGCGCAGGTGCCCACAAATAACCTCAGCGGCAGAGACGAGGCCTGGGCGCCATGCCCTGCCCCTGTTTCCCAGCGTGCTTTGCAGTGGCCTCGGAGCCCAGGGAAGCCAGCAGGCCGGGCTAATGAAAACCAGGCCAGGAAGGTGTCAGTTACTCCGCACAGGAAACGGCCCCTCTTCCATCTCTTTTACAATCAGCCTTTCCAGGGGCCAGCAGCAGCTCCTCCACCCTGCTTCTCCCCCAGAAATCCACCTCCAGACCCTTCCCAGGCTCGGGAGCCCCGCGCCCCGCCTGCGGCCCTCTCCGTGTCACCACCAGGAGGAATGAGGTCCAGATGTCGTTTCCTACCTGGCAGGCGCCCGCTGACAGCTTCTGTCACCCGTGGCTGTAATTGCGGCTCCCTGTCTCCCCTCTATGCCCTCCTCTGCACAGGCTCCCTCTGCCTCCGCCACAGACTTTATTAAATAGTTTATTAAATTGACCTGCCTTTGCTTGCAAACTGTCTCTTTTAGAGATGAAAAAGCTCTGAGACCCAAAGAGGCAAGATGAACTTCCCCACGGCCTTGCTCTCAGACAGATGCTTGGTACCGAAGGCAGAGGGCCAGAAAAGGACGCGGGCCAGTGAGGGGCAGCAGCAAGGGGTTGCAGAGGCAGGTGGGGACGTGGTGGCCATGTGGCTTCTTTAGTCACTCAACAAATGCTGACTAATCACATAGCACCCATAGGAGGCCCTGGGGATTCAACTTCAACTCACAGTCCCGGCCCTCTTGAGGTCCAGGGGCTGGCAGGAAGAAACAGACAAAAGAAGCAGACACCAACTGTGTTTTGTGATAGGCAAAACATAGGAGACTGGACATTCACTAAAAGGATACTTTGTCTGGGTTCAGCAATCAAGGAAGGCTTCCTGGAGAAGGTGGTGTCTAATCTGAGATCTGAAATAAGTAGGCTATAGTTCTGGCCCCTTGCCCCTTCAGGATTTAGAGTTGGGCTGGCAATTAAAGCTGTTATGGGAGACAAGGACCACCTGGTATTGATGCCAGCATGCAGTTAAAGGAGCCAGGCGGCCTCCTGGAGCTGGGCTTCAGTCGCTCTGTTGCTGTGTCTTTCTATGAGACGATGTCAGTCTGTATAATTCTTAAGATGCTGGCCCCTCTCCTCCTAATGAGTGTGCACATGCGTGCTTGAGTGTGCGTGCTCGCGCGCAGTCTGGAGACTGAAAGGTACTTGCAGGCTGTGACCCAGGGCTGTGCAGAGTTTCTGTTTGTGAGTGATGCTGAGAAGACAGCAAACCCTGTGGGAGAGAAGCAGACGGGTCAGGGGCAGAGCCGGGTCCTCGGGTCCCCCTGGAAGCCCGGCTCTTCCTCAACAGCGTCCCGCAGACCAGCGCCTCACACTGACCTGTCTCCCTGCAGACGGGCAGATCCTGTCACTTGCAACTCCAGGACCAGCACATCCTCCTCATCCTCCTCGTCCTCCTCACCCTCCTCGCCCTCCTCGCCCTCCTCGCCCTCCTCACCCTCCTCATCCTCCTCATCCTCCTCATCCTCCTCGTCCTCCTCACCCTCCTCGCCCTCCTC
>PVJS01004934.1:15589-66689 GCA_004027185.1 Glis glis | reverse complement strand
GAGAGAGAGAGAGAGAGAGAGAGAGAGAGCTGAGGCTGGCCGCGAACCCGGATCCTCCAGTCTTCACCTCCCAAAGTACTGGGATTACAAGCATGCGCCACCACGCCCAACTGGCTGGTACCAATTCTTTAACACATTCTCTCCTGGGGGTTGGTCACCATCCACACTGTCACCTCATTCACATTCGTAATTCCTTAAAGCCTTCTTTGCAATCTCCTTCAGCACTGACAATGCCTACATTTTAAAGATGAAGATCTTGAAATCCGACTTGAACCACAAATTTTTACTGTAATATCAAATGAATAATTTATAGACAGCTTTATTTGAAGTCCTCATGAATGTAAATGTAAATAAAAAGAAATAAATGAGTTTTGAATGTATAGCAAGCCACATTTTAAAGTCATAGTCTAAAATGTGTAAATCTATCTTAGTAATACTAATATATATGGACATTATTTCTTCACTAACATAAAGACCTTCTTTTATTTTGTAGGTCATATGCTTAAGGAAATTTCTTATATTCCAAATGTCAATACATTGCTGTAGGAATTATATTATTGATGGGGCTATAAAAATAGTGAAAATTTCTATCTTAAAGGGATATCATAAGGATTACATGATTTATGTGATCATAAAGGTCTTTAAGAACCATACAGTATCACATAACTTAAACATCAATGAATAAAATACTTGAATTAGATTTTTTTTTTTTTGGCGGTACCGAGGATTGAACCCAGGGGCATTCTGCCTCCGAGCTACACCTCCAGACGTATTTTTTATTCTTTATTTTGAAACAGGGTCTCCCTAAGTTGCAGAGGGCCTCACTAAGTAGCTGAGGCTGGCCATGAACCTGGATCCTCCGTTCTCAGCCTCCCAAGTACTAAGATTACAAGCATGCGCCACCACACCGGGCATTGAATTAGATTTTTCAATGAACGAATGAGAAAGTAAAGCAGAGAGCTTAATTTATTGTCTAAAAGTCACAGTAATAACAAGTGCTACAGATAGGATAAAATGAAGCTTTTGAAAATAGCCTCCTCTGGAAGCAGTTTGTATACTATCATCATTCTTTTATATATTTCAGAAAAGTATATTTCAAATAAGTATCATATATACAATATACATAAATCATTTAGTTCAGTTGATATGTAATTCTTTAAAGTTTCTGTTCTCTAGGTAAATGTGGGACTACCAACTTTGAAAATGCACACACACAAAAATGTGTTTTAAATATATTTTCCCAAAACAAGATCTTTGTCTCCAGTTTATTTGACAATATTTTAAAATTTACATGTACATTCCTAGTCTGAGAATATTTTGGTTATTCATGTCTCCAGAAGAAATATTTTGAACAGATTTACTTTGCGTTTATCTGTCTCCATTCCACTTGCCATCGATGCTGCAAGCGTGACCAACTGGGTTTTAAGTGATGTTATTTTCAGCTGCCAGATTGCTGTCTATTAACTTGATTGAGACGGATTCAAATTTGGATTTTGCCTGACTACACTAAACTCAAAGAATGAATCTAAACTGAAAATTACAGTTCAATCGAGTTCATTCCAGTGGGAACTTGCTCTGCTATTGATATTTCTGGTCTTGCAACTCTGGGTTTTTACTAAACCTTGGATTCACAACATTGTTCAATGTGAGAAATCCTCTTTATAGTCTAAGGACATCATGTCTCTAAGGAAACTGAATAGATACAATAAAAAAATTCACAGGGGTAATCTGAAACAGAGAGTCACTCTAAAGCTTTCTTCAAAATGTCAAGAAACAAATTTTGCAGATAAAAAGAATAATAGAAAAGTAGGGATAATTTAAGCATTTAAAGATAATTACAAAAATGTTCATGTAGATCAATTTATTGCTTGCTGGAATTTCATTGTTCTTGTTTTACCTTCTAACATTCTTTAATGTATAATAGCAGGTAAAAAAGATGATAATATATGAAATATTTCTAGTTGTTTATAACAAGGATTTTTATTACTTTTGAGATAAAATATATTATACTGATGAGTTTTAATATGATATATATTAATATAAGTCACCAAAGAAAATGACATAAAATGCTATGTTGAGAGATCTTGCCCCAATCTTGTCCTGATATCTACTGGCTTCCATAACACACCATAAGATGACTATAATTAATACTAATGTATTTCCAAATTGCCGAAAGAGCAGATTTTACATGTTCTCATTATAAATAAATGGTAAGTATGTATGGTGCTAATTATCCATATCTAACCACTTCATAATGTATGCATGTATCATAATACCACATTGTACCTTGTAAAAACATGTACTATTATTATTTTCAGTTAAAATAAAATAAAGCTGAAAGAAATACATATTTTAAGTAGTATCTTATAGGACTGACCAAATTTTCATAGTGCAAATTAGGTACTTTTTCTTAACCCCTTTTTTCATGCATTTTATCATATTACATATACTCTTTGGTAATTGTTCTTCCAATAAGTATGCCTTGTGTTACTTTCATGTCAGTGCACAGAGAGCTCCAATGTTTTAGTACAACACATTTTTTTTTATTAAAATTCTTGTTGCTGCTCTGTGGATCTTTTCCTCTAATAAATGATGTAACAGTGAAGAGATCTGTGTATAGATGATTAGGCACTTGTGGAGTTTTACCTGCAGGGTAGATTTCCAAATGGGGGTTGATGATTCAATGCATTTGCAATATTAGCAGCTATTTCTAAGTTTGTTTCCATAATGGTTGTTTCAATTGTATTCAGATCAGTAAAATATAACACTATATATTTCTTTATAGTTTGGTCAACAAAAACTATTATTGCTATTCCAATATCTACTACAGTATTTATATCTTATTGTGAGTGTCTGTCTTTTATAAGAGATAGCAATAGCTATGTTTGTGAACACTTGCATTTGTGATTACAGTATTTCTAGGAATAATCTTGAGAAGCTCCATGTCTGTCTAATTTGACTATCAGAGTTTGGTTTTAGCCTCAAAAGGCCTTTTTCTTATATCCTCTATCATAAAAATCTTCCCTTGCGTTGGCAACTTACACAAGAAAGGTTTCCTAGGACACTGGTTCTCAAATTTAGGTATGCATGAGACTTACCTGAGAATCTCAAAATGTGTAGAATTCCAGAATTTATATACCAATTAACCTAAGCAGACTCTGGTAGTATGAATATTCTATAAGAAATAAAATGATTAATTTTCAGTTTTCCATAAACTATACTGTGATACACATATCATTTGTGGGGGGAATAAGTATATTAGCTGCTGATTCTATAGTATTGCAGAATATTTATTTTCAATGTTTCATAGACCAAATATTTAATGACTATACATAAAATGCAAGAAAATAGTGTGACATAAGTTACATTATTTGATAAAAAAATTGCAACTACAAAGTATACTCTATGAAATAGAAAAAAATTGGTGTTACAGGGTTGAGAGATCCCACACTGCCTTTCTTGCTAATGTTTTATGGTTTGTATAGATCTCATTTTTTTATTTTCAATAATTGTCCTCTGATAGTCTACATTCTTAATTACGTCTACAAGTCTTATTAGTGCTAATGATTATGCGTTTAGCCTCAAAGTCAGTGTGACTTGCTGCATTCTCAATTCATTTCCCCAACAGATTGTAGACAGTGTCAAGCTGCCTTTGAGGTTCTTTCTGATTATGACAGGTTTCAGAATAATATTATTGAAGTTGCATGTTTGTATTGCAGAAAGCATTGAGTAATTTGTGTGCAGACGTGGTGTTCCACAGATGCAAGTTGTCTGAATAATTTAAATCTGTCACAAATAGTCAATTTCAGTGCTACAGTCATAAAAATTCCAAGTGTTATTCAGAGGAGATGACTTTTACATGGCATAGAACACAACGAATCTTATATTCAAGAATGTATTACATGAGTGTTTTGATTACAATACTTATTTTACATCAACACGCAATTGGCCTAGATGCAAGGAAATAAGACATAAGCTGATATATTGGTGGTACATAGTAAAACATACTTGCTATGCAGAAGGGGAGGAGGAGAGAGGCTGTCATAGGTTGAGGACTTGTTGGGTACTCAGGACTCTGGTAGGTCCTTTGCTAACAGTAAAGAAGGGTATAGTAGTTATTACAATATTTTGAGGGTTCAAAGTTTTGGATAAGCTGGGCGTGGTGGCGCATGCTTGTAATCCCAGTAATTGGGAGGCTGACACTGAAAGATCCGGGTTCACAGCCAGCCTCAGCTACTTAGTGAGGCCCTCCTCAACTTAGTGAGACCCTGTTTCAAAATAAAGAATAAAAAATTAGGGCTGGGGGTGTAGCTCGGAGGTAGAATGCCCCTGGGTTCAATCCCCAGTACTGCAAAAAAAAAAAGTTTTGGATATACTACATGAATGTATATTCTATATAATATAGTGCCTACAGTGAAGAATGATGTGTATTTAAAAGTTTGATGAAAGTAAATTTTATACTAAGTATTCTTATCCCAAAAATAATAAATAAGAAGGCAGGAGGAAATTATAATAGATGATAATATATTTATGGTAGAGTTAATGGTGTTGGTTTCACAGGTATACACAACGCCTACATCCAAACTAATCAAGCTGTATGCATTCAATGTCTAGCTTTGTGTATGCCAGTCATACCTTAAATCACTAAAATATTTTGATTTGTGAATCAGAGTGTGTACACAACTTTTAAGTAGCAGAGTTTGAATTTTAGTACAAGTCTATTGCCTACACTCTTATGTTCTTTCCATGGTAATTCTTATTTTTATTACCATTTTTGAAAAATAATTATTGATTGCTAATATTTTTCTCAAAATACTCCGAAACATATTTTAATTTCAGAGCCAGTATTCAGTACAGCCACCATATCCCCAGCACCAGTGTTCAAAGAATCAAACTTTCTGTTTGATTGTCTCCCTCTGGGTATGCCACATGGCATTCCAAATGATGATGACAATATCTGTCAGATTTATAATGAGAAATACAAACACGTATTTAGACAAAACACTTGTAAAGTTCTTAAGCATTTTTTTCTCCCTAGACATGTTTACTAGATTTTCAGGTTAGCTTGAAATTAGAATAAAGATATTTATAAAAGTTTTTTCCACTAAAATAGGAAATCACTCACACTCATTTGTCTGCTCAGCCTCTGTCTCTCTCATCCCTTGAGAACATTTGGCTCTTTGGGGATCTCTTAATAGGAATAGTTAAAATATCTCACAGGGCTCTCATCATACACATACATACTATCAAATTATAGATAAACAAAAGCAAGAGAATACTGAGCACAGGATACAGAATACAGGCAACTTGTTAGTAAACAAAAGAGAGGACACAGGGAAGGTTCACACCTTGTTCCATCATTTAGATATATGACACATTTACAAATATAAATTTGCAAAAAAAGCAAAAAATGGATAAAAAAGGGAAAAAGTAAAACATTTTGGGAATAACAATAAAATTTCATGATATGATTCCTGAATGAGTTTCCATGAGATTATTACTGGAATGCATCCAAATTATAAGTATATAATATATTTTTATAATTGGGATACATTCATCTAGTATATATATATATATATATATATATATATTTACATTTGCTTATATATATATATATATATAGAGAGAGAGAGAGAGGGAGATGTTAGGTTTTACAATTATATGTTATATAATACTTATACCATATAGTTATATAGAGATAAATATATATAGAGAGAGAGATGATAAGCAGATACATACATAAAAACATAGATACAAAGAAACATACATGCATATAATCTTGCAAGGAGAAATAATGGATATGAGTCATGAACCAATATTAATTCAATGCTGTGAAAATAAAATGTTAAAAATAAATGTGAAAAAGTAAAGTGAAAAAGGGAAAAAGTAATACAATTTTAGCTAAGAACAACAAAAAAATCATGATATGATCCCTGAATGAGTTTCTATGAGATTATTATCAAAAATACTAATTAGATTTTAAGTTTTCCCAAACAATTTAGCATACATTCATAAATAAACTTTATTTCCAGAGATTGCTAATATTCTCTATGGTTTCAAATTCATCTAAATTATTTTGTATAGGATAATATAATTTATCTTCAAAATTTGGGGAAGAAAATGCGTCTTAGTATAACTATCAGATACTCTGAAATATATCAGTTGACAGGACCAAACTGTAACACAAACAGAAAAAACAAAAAAAGAGGGTCAGAGAAGCAAATAATGTCAGTGTTATTGAAGCAGTATAATCAGAAAATGTATGTCCTCACCCATTCCAGAGTCAAGTATTCTCTCCTGAAGAGACAGATGTATCTGTTCATCAGAATTTATTAATATTAAAAATTCAAGCCAGGTGTGGTGGCACATATTTGTAATCTCAGTATTTGGGAGGCTGAGACAGGAGAATCTCGAGTTTGCAGACAGCCTCAGCAACTTAAGCCCTCCACAACTTAGTGAGACCCTGTTTTAAAAATAAAAAGGGCTGGGGTGGGGGGTAGCTCAGAGGTAGAATGCCCCTGGGTTCAATCCCCAGTACTAAAAAAAAAAAAAAAAGAAAATCACTGCATATAGATTTCATGACTATAAAGCAATTCTTGAAAAATATGCCCCCTTCTAAGGCAAATCCATCTTCAACAGAGGGAACATTAATCAGATGAGAGTAGGAATTTCTCATTGAAAAATAATAAATTAACAAGTAAATTCATATATTAGCATCTGAGAGTTCTATTAAGTCGGTTTACCCATGAGAAAAAAATTCATCCCAATGTGCTGGTAAAAGCTGATTTCAGCCCCAATTCTCTGTCCAAGATTGGGGACATTTTTTTTTTTTTTTTTTTTTTTTGCCAGAGCAAAGTTGTCCTGTGCTACCTCTTGGTTGACAGCCAACATATTTCTCCTGATGACACTCTGGCCCTACTCTTCCTATTCACACTCCAACAGGTTCTACTTGATTGAAGTGGCCCCTCAAGCCTGCACAAATAGAGATAACTCTCTTAATTAGAGTTCTCAGTATGTGTCTGAAAACCTTCTGTGAAAACACCAATCATAAACCTGCAAAGGAAAAGAGAATCAGAAAAGTGCAAGCCAGTGACTTCCTCTGAGGCTCCCTCTCCTCCTCTGCTTCCTGTCTTCTAATACCTTGCCTGTGTGGTTAGGCTATAAAATTTTAATAGCCATATCTTGCTTCATATTAAACTACATGAAAGTAGCTTTACCCAAGCACATGAGAAAAGGTAGGGACTGCATTTTTAGTTTTAATTCTGTTTCCAGTTCTTGGTAGCACTATGAATTAGGGGACATATTACTAGCTATTCATAAACTGAAACTTTTCTGAATACATGAAAACTCATTCAACATTTTAAGGGAATTAGTCAAAGTCTACTCAGGTAAGTTGTAACAAAAATCTTGACATATAGAAAAAAGAGTAACTTCTTTTAATTAATTCCATGATTTCTTTTTGTTTTTGTATTGGTGCATTGTAATCATACATCCTGAAGAAGTTCAGGGTGATAGAGGCATACATGCACACAGAATTCATTGAGCCCTCCTCAGTTCCCACCCCACTCCCTTTTTCTCTCCCTCCCACTTTCCTGTGCTTGACAGGATTGGTTTTAATAAGTTTGTGAATATATTATCATGTCCATTGAAGTGTTTCCCTCTTGAAGTCTTCCTCCCCATCCTGTCTCCCTCAGTTAAGTCCCCTCCTCCCTCCAGTAAGTTTTCTCCTTTGTCTGGAGTCCCTCCTGCATCCCTATTTCTCCCTAGTTTCCACATATGAAGGAAAACATATTTCCTTTTTAAGGACTAAAAGTATCCATAAATTGATAAAAAAAGTTCTTGGTTTCATACAAATTATATTACTAAAAATATTAATAGCCCATCATGTGGATATGACATCACCATTTAGGTTTACATAGGTTCTCATCTTATAGAGTAAGTAATGTGTAGGTGTAAAAAAATCCTCCAAGCCTGGTGTGGTGGCACACACCTGTAATCCCAGTACTTGGGGGGGCTGAGACAGGAGGATCACAGGTTTGATCACAGGTTTGAAGCCAGCCTCAGCAACTTAGTGAGACCCTGTTTCCAAATAAAAAATAAAAGTGGGCTGGGGGTGTAGCTCAAAGGTATAATGTCTCTGGGTTCAATCCCCAGGACCACAATAAAAAAAAAATCCTCCCTATTTGTGAATTGCATACTTGCAAATTATACTACATGTTGACATTTATGTATAACTTCAAAACCAATATTCAGGGTGCTTTCACAATCATTCATTCATATTGCAGAGCACTGAGAAATTTCTGTCACTTGGCACTTATGCTCCCAGCTGAGGTCAAAGGGGTGCTCTGCCTTTTGGTTTCAGCTTTTATACTGTAAACAGAGGTATATTTGTTTACATGGTATATTTAGCATCATGATTTTTGCATTTTTGTGCTTCTTGCTGGTGATCTTGCTGTGTAAAATGAACTCACACATAGTGCTGAAATTTTGTCTAGTTTCTCCAAGCTCAAAAGGCTGTGATGTGTCCATGGAAAAAATGTGTGTGTTAGATGAGCTCATTGAGGCATGAATTATAATGCTGCTGGCCAAGAGTTCAGTGTTAATGATAAACAGTATATAAGATATCTTTAAACAAAAAAACAAAAAACACAGTTATGCATTGATTGGTTGACAAGATGTTGTCATTAGCATTTCACAGAAACCTAAAGCTTCATTTTATCTTGGAGAAATTATTTAGTATTTGCTAGTTCAGTGTTCAGTCAACTTTTAGAACATAATTTTCATGAATAACTTGAGTCAGCTGTAACACACATGTCTTGTGTTTAATAACTTTCTAATTAGATTTTATTCAAAGTAAAATATTTTGATGTCATATACAAAAGTACTTGATCTCCTATTTTCTAGATAAATATACTCTTTTGTTGCATAAATTACCTAACTAGTAATATATTATTTAATTGATATAAAATTGGGTAAAAAAATATAGGGATATAATACTGAAGATGTAAAGTACTCTTTCTAGAAATTGTTTATGGGTGGTTTTGCTGCATCTTTCTTTACTAATACAATTACAGAGAACTCATCTCTTACCCACTTTTTAAATCTCTTCCCTCTGACCACAGCTGATTATACCAAGAAAACACATCTGACTTAAGAAAAGGAAACAAATCATTTCATATCATAATGGATTGAAATTGGAAACTAACAGTAAGAAAAACCATAGGAATTACATAAATACATTGAGATTGAACAATACACTTTTGAATGAAGATTATATTACAGAAGAAATAAGGGGAGAAATTTAAAAATCACTAGAATCAAAGGAAACTAGAGACAGAGCTTACCAAATTCTCTGAGACACTATGAAGAAAAGGAAAAAATACTTTGAATACGACAAAATTACATAGGTTGAAGCACTAAAGTGAAATATTTGAACTTATTGGTGGCTCTAAAACAACCTTGGTTTATGAAATACCAAATATGACCAAGCTTATTACAATATCCTTCTTGGATTATGTGAATTTTTTCTATAAATTTAATATGTTACCATTTTAATTATTTTAATGTACACAGATTTATGTCCCATCCAAAATTTTGACTTTCCATCAGATTTATTTAAATTAATAAGAGTTTCAACAAGGTTCGGGTCTTGTAAAATGTGGTATTTAAATTTTGATAAATATAATTTTGAATTTTTCATTTAAGATTTTATTTTAGAAGAAAAACTATAACCTTTTGATAAAACATAATGAGGAAAAGCAAAACAGAGGTGAAATTATAAAACTGAGATTACAAAATTTTTTTTTCTGGATAAGTTACTGCATGCAGGCCTCAAAACTGGAATCCTCCTTTCTCAGCTTCTCAAGTTTGGGGATTACATGTGTGAGCCACCATGCCCAGCATAGAAAATTCCATTTTTTTACCTTAAATTATTTACTATTTCCTATTAGATAATGTGCTATCAAGCACTATATGAGCCACAGTGTCTCAAATATGAAATGGAAGGAAAAATTTATCCCATATTTACAACAAAACATCAATTTGTCAGTAAAATAATAAGGGAAACATGTACCTGTATGCTTTTATAATAATTTACTTGGTATTCCCAGCCACTACCCATTGTATAATATATGGGAATAATTTATTTGGCTTGTTCATGTATCCATCTTACTTATTATAAAAAGGTAATTGTGTGGAGTGGAAAAATAAACATGTAGTAATATAGATATTGGTTTAATCATGGACATGTGACCCTAGGCAAGTTATTTCAAGTCTAATTCAATATTTATATGTTGTAGTAAATGCTGCTAACCACTTCTGACTTTGCACCCACCTTTTTTCATTTGAATAATCACTCCCTCCAACTTCCACAGCTCAGGAGATCTCTGTGCTGTCAGCATCACCAGCTTGCAAAGGCTTCACAGCCCAGTGTGTCCTTTCCTTCTTCCTACTAATGCACAGACACCGAGAGTGATCGCCAAGAACTTCTTGCACACCAATCTTGTCTGAATTGATTCCAAGACAAGCAGATTAGCAAGAGGGTAACTGTCAAAATCACATCCCTCAGCAGACTGAAGAAATGAGGCTGGAACTGCTAAGGATATAATGTAGTGGAATGTCTCAGCAGTCCCAAAAGAAAAAAGTCTACCTTATTTATATATTTTTCAGTATGAAGCTCTATTACTTCCCCAAATAATCATATCAATATCATTCATTTCTAATTTACATAACACAGTGTTTTGGACATAGGAATGTTTCAATAACAGTTCCCACTCTAATATCTTTATACTCATTCCTATACATTGTTATATCTAATATTTTTATTAAAGCTGAATAACTTCAGGAAATCTAGTTAACTAAGAATTAAATTTAAATAGATGAACTGACTTGGTTTTCAGACGAACAAGTGAAATATAAAGAATATAAACTATAGTTTCAAATAACTTGATTTTAAATTTTGTCTGTCACTTTTGAAGTGCATGATCTCTGGCATTCTATCTATACTTTATATCTCCACTATATGCCCATAAAATGAATAAATTAGTTATTTTCCATTAAGAACATGTTGTGATAATTGAAGTAGATCCAACATAATGGCATCTTATGTTAGTATACTTTTTATAAATATTTCTGTTGTAGTTGTCAATTTTAATGTTACATGATTCTCAACATTATGGATGAGTAATGATTTGAGGATTATGGAACATTATTTCTCAATCAAAATTTTACAAGGCTTCTCAACTTTGGAACCTGTGTCAAATACCCATTTAATCCTGTATAGTCCTGTGGTTTGGCAGACTTTATTGCATAGTATGCTTAATGTTAATTAAATCCATCATTAAGTTTTCAAAGCAAAGCCTGATTAGAAAATTTAAAAGCATCAAGTCCACCTCCAGTTCCCCAAATTAGCATCTTAAATTATTACCTGATTTTTAAATACTCTTTCTCTATTAATGAGCTCCCAGAAAATCAAAGTGAAATAGACTTAATGTTAAAAAAGTAAAAGAACTTTTTTTTTTCTAAAACACTCGCTTACAATGGAAAATCCTTCTTAGGATGAAAACCACATATTTTATTGAAGCTAATTATTTTTGCCAAAAGTTAAGAAAGAATATGTATACACATAAACATAGATCAAATGCATTTGTGTGGGGGGGTATTGGGGATAGACCCCAGGGGTATTCTACCTCTGAGCTACAATCCCAGACGTATTAAATTTTTTATTTTGAAACAGGGTTTCACTAAGTTGCTGAGGATC
Source organism: Glis glis (assembly GCA_004027185.1). NCBI lineage: Eukaryota > Metazoa > Chordata > Mammalia > Rodentia > Gliridae > Glis > Glis glis. The sequence goes on along the minus strand of PVJS01004934.1, from coordinate 54,931 downwards.
TCAATAAGCAGCTAAGGCTGACCTCGAACCTACAATCCTCCTGTCTCAGCCTCCCAAGTATGGGCGTTTCAGACATGTGACATTACACCTGCACAAGTGAATATTTTTAAACCTGTATATTTAGGACCAGAAAGAAAAGACACCAAGAAATGAACTGTCAAAGCTTTAAAACAGAATAGCGGCATACTCAGAGCACAAAAGCACTCTGGTCCTATCAAGTATGCTATCCTAGTGCTTGAAAAAATAAGTTTATTCAAGTCTTTTCTTCTCCTCGTTCAATCCTTCTTCTTTAAAAATTTTTAATGAATGATAATGTTATTACATAAAGCAGAGACCAAAAAGAGAAGAGTGAAACTACAGGTTTTAATTACTTCCTAATGATCTGATCCTTCCTGGCTTGGAGAGAGTTTAATGCCAAATTTAATTGTTTTTCTATATCGGTACATTTATCATTCAGGGCCAATCAAGAGACAATTCAATACAGATGATTATTAACTAATAGATAGAAATTAAATGAAGGGGTAGAAAGAACATAATGAATACAAGACTAGAAAGTATAGGGAGGAACCATTCTCTCGAGGGCTGAAACAGTAAAGGATAAGCCAATAGAAAAGGTCCTCCAACCTTAGATACAACTTAAAGTTCAGACTTTTTGGAGAGTCTGGCCATCACGTACTGTATGGGGAAGCCCACAGAGGTACTATAGGGTTGGGCAACCAAGCAGGGCACAAATATCTGATGTGCTGATAGAATTAACATGAACATTTTGCAAAAACAAAGTGCCTGTGAGACCCCTGGGAATTCCTGCAGGTCTGCTGTCTATGGCCCCAGTGAAGCTTGCCATGAATCCACAGAAACTTATTGGGAAGTCAGTGGCTATCTCTTGACCAGAGTGAGCGCCAAAAGAAGCACAAGAGGACCAATGAGAGGAGCCTGTCCTGCTTTCAGTGGCCCTCCAGTACTTTGTACTGTGGGTACAGCACTGTGCCAGGTAACACGCAACAACGTGTTCAGAGAGCTAAGCTGTATTATTGTGCTGCAAGCAGCAACATATGGGTATGGATCTGTGATTCAATAAATTAACTAGCACAGTACAGTTACACGAAATATGACATCCTTAAAATTAGAACAAAATATAATGAAAACATCACTTCACTTATCGAACCATTTCTTTCTAATTCTAACGTTGCCTTCACCCCCCTGATTATCATACAGGTAACATCAGATAGAGATTCTATTGAAATACAGCGATTGATGATCATAACAAAGATGATTACTTGCCAAAACTTAGAGCCATTCTGTTTATATTCTGTAATAGCATCAGCTAACCCCAGAACCTTGAGTATGAGGGTTTTTATTAATAGATTGCATGCATTCAATTTATAATAGAATTATAATAGAACATAATGCATTCGATTAAAATAAATTTACATAATTCAATAAGGCTAAGAAAAATTTATATATACATATGCAGCAGTGTGTCTATCTCTTACTGAATATGAAAACAAATCCTATTATTACAAATTTTAAAGTGTTATTTCTCTGTGGACTAAATTATATGCAACTCTAGTTGATATTTTATTTTTATAAATGACAGAGATATTTGCTTTGAGGATGCCGATATGTACATTTAATACTGATGTGGTAATAATCTTTCACTTCTTAAAATAGGAGAAAATTAATACATTTTTGGTAATAATAAAATCCAGCTTTCCTATTAATTGTACATATTAAATTAGTCTGGAAAAAGTAGGACATGTGAATCAACAACCTCACTTCATTCCATAATTAATAAAATATTACATTTCTTCTTAGTTTTGAGTCACTAGTTTATTTATAAAGGATTATACTAAACCACATACCATAAATTATGTACACATTCAAGTACATTTATTAAATATTTCTAAATTATAAACTACCTGCTGTTGCTTCTTAAGCAAGATGCTGAGAATTTGATAGCATCATTGCAAGTATAAAACATGGCTTGCAGGACAATTCACTCACTACTCAGATGGATATTTTTCTGCATACCCACTGGAGGCAGGCAGATAAGCCTGAGGAAATAACTGGTTTGATTCACTTACACTCTACTGCAGGGTGACTCAAGTAGAAGCAGGGTTCCATATAATTTTGAATCTTCTTAGTTGGACACACACATATGTCCACATGAACACATGTTCCAAAAGAATTCAAGAACTGCCTCAAATTAAGAGGAGCACAGCCAGAACATTAAATGTTTTCCTTAAATCTGCTAAAATTATTTCTTGGATGAATAGTTTAATATGAAATTGAGGATTTACCACTGAAACTTCAGCTGATAAAACCTAATTTTAGGTATTGCAATGACTTACTCCAATTGCTAAATTTCTTTTGATTTAACACAATGGAAGACAAAAAAATGTCTTGGAGATTCCTTGATGAAATGAATATTCTAGTTTAACTGGGTAAACAATATTGCTTCTAATGTAGTTCCAATAAATATTTCTGTACTTTCATATCATTTTATATTTAAGAAAATCTAAATCATCTGTATATCTAAAAATTAGTATACAAAGTGATATTGTAAGGTTATTATGAATGCCTCTAGGCAGATGTTTATTATATCTGAAACTAAATGTAATGAACAGAAATATTTAACAAAGAATTACAATACAGAAATCAGAATATGCTTTTAGTCCAAATCCTTTGCAGAATTCCTAAAATGTATAATGCAGGACGGAAGAGACCCATTGTTAAGATATAATAATAACCATTAACTTGTCCAGGCAAGAAGAAGAAAGTCCCAAATGAAAGCACTGTTGTGACATCCTTAAGAATTTTTGAGCATTAAAAACAGGATTAGGATTAATGAGAGAGCTATGAAAATGTTTTGCCTGAAATCTGCTAGATGGAAAGAACCGAAAAGAACCTGAAAAGAACTTTTGAAACTTTGCTTTATTATTGCACAGAGAAATTGACTATAGAGTTTGTGTTGAAGCTACGTTTACTGCAGATGAAGGGACCTGAACAATGAGACTGCTTCAATGGGTTTCACAGAAAGGCAGGTGGTAGAGAAAAGAGAGGTGTGCCACCTTAAGACTAACATAGACATAAAATGAAATTAAATGCAAACAACAATATTTTACTCCTTTTGCAAAGTGATGTGACCTAATGGTTTCTACTTATTAACTCATAATTCTCCACATAGAAATTCACTTCTAAGATGAAAAACTCCCAGTGATGGTCCTAGAACAAGTGCAGCCAGAAAACTAAGAGAGTGAGAATTCCCTGACATTCATGCAAGAGAATGTTAGAAAGAAACCATACAGACTACCTGACCTGCCTTGATTTCCTGGCATTTCCATCCTTACAATGCATGAAGCATCAGGTGGCCCGTTCAATAAAATAAAATTAGAAAAATATATAAATGAGTCACTTTCTCATTGGCAACTAAAATATGATCTATAAATGGGAAAACTCAGTCTCTAAAGATGCCCCACTATGAAATCAATTCCCAGTAAACCACAGATTTTCCCTTTATTGGTGCAAAGGTAAATGAGCATTTCTAATTGTTTTATTACTATAAATGATAGAGGCAATTATGAGCTACTAAAATAGTATACCTTAAAAAACAGAGTAAACACAATCAAAAATAGAAAATTATTATAAATATACCATTTTGTATTCCAAATGAGATTTGAAAAGATAGTATATATAAAGATAATATATATGATATGAGGGAAGATAACATGCATATATAAGTAGGAGGGAAACCACGGGATCCAAAAACCTAAGCTACCAGTGTAATTAGTGGTAAAAGTCTAAATACTTCTCCATCTATGTCACTATCACTAATGAACTGTATTATGATGTGAGACTATTAGACTATAATGCACCAATAAACATATATTAAAAAAAGAGCAGGATGTCTGCTCTCAGGACTTGAAGTCAACATAGTGCTGGAAGTTCTAGCCAATGCAGTTAAGTCAAGGAAAGATAATTAAAGCATTCTTATTGGAAAAAAGAAATAAAACACTCCCTATTTACAGACAACACGAATGTCTATGTAAAAAGTCACAAGGAATCACAAGCAACCAAATGTACTCAGTATTAATATGTGAGTTCAACAATGTCACATAATGAAAGATAAATATACAAAAACAGTAACATTTCTACATATTAGTAGTGGATATGTGCACAATGGCTTAAATATAAATGACTATTTATAATATACCCCAAATGTAAACTATCTATTTATCGATCTATCAGTTTTTTTGTAATACTGAGGATTGAACTCAGGATCATTCTACCTCAGAGCTATATCCCCAGCCCTTTTTATTGTTTAATTTGAAAAAGTGTCTTGCTAGGTTGCTGAGGGTCTTGCTATGTTGCTGAGCTGGCCTTGAACCTGCAATCACTCCTCCTGTTTCAGCCTCCTGAGTATGGGGATTACAGGTGCCACTATACCCAGCTCTTTATTTTGAATATTAATATCATAGTTGTGGTATTGGACAACTTTTGCTGTGTATTACCATGTGAGAAATGGCGGAAAGGTATTTGGGTCTCAGTTATTTCTTACAATGTATAAATTTATAACTATCTCAAAATTAAAAGTTAATTAAAATATGTTCAACTTCTAGAATATATAATTTAAAATAAAATCATATTTCTTGACTCTAAGTTAAAAAAGATTCAAACATTTTCCCTGTCTAGATCCCTATATATACATGTTATGCTTTGCCATGTGAAAAAAAAACTTCTTCTGGCTACCTAGGAAGATAAAAGAAAGCATTAAAAGTTAAAAATAAAATTTTAGAAATATTATTGATATCTCTAGAAGATCCTGTTCAATATGTCCAATTTAACTAGGCCAAAGACTCCTTAACTAAGCTTAAGACTAGAAAAATGATAAGAATAATAATATGATGAGTCAGTTCTCAACAACTTATATAATTCTATATGCTATTTTAACAGTCTTCATTATAATTATAAAGAGAAATGTTTTCTGTATTTGAAGATAAAAGTGCTTACATTGCCCAAATATAAATATTTAAATTAACATGTAATATGTAAGAAACAGCCTCAATATTTAGTCACATAGTGCAGATCCCTGTGTCAATCGGCTTCATGATTTAAGCAATATTGTATGGACTTTTGGAGAGTTGTTTGCTTTGGATGGTGTTTCCATTTTTAGTCTTTTTTGTTTCATTATTTCCAAAAAAAGTCTACCTTTTTTTTTTTTTTTGCGGTACCAGGGATTGAACCCAGGGGATTTCTACCTCTGCCCTACACCTCCGGCCCTATTTTTTATACTTTATTTTGAAACCAGGTCTCACGAAGTTGCAGAGGGCCTCACTAAGTAGAGAGAGAGAGAGCGAGAGAGAGCTGAGGCTGGCCAAGAACCCGAATCATCTGGTATCTGCCTCCCAAAGTATTGGGATTATAAGTGTGCGCCACCACGCCCGGCTAAAGTCTACCTTTTTTAACAGTGCAGGTCCAGGTACTTGATTCAAATACAAGTTTTATCACTTAAGAATTCACTATTATAAAACAAGTTACTTAACTTTCTTAAAGTCCTTCTCTTTATATAGAGAGAAGATGTATTAGCACTGACTTCACAGGATTGTAGAGTGTTAAATGTAGCATTTATATGTAAATCTGGCATATCTTTGTGCCTGCATGCGTGCATGCGTGTGTGTGGTGTTGGGTATTGAACCCAGTGATATTCTACCTCTGAGCTACACCCGCAGTCCTTGTATTTTTTTTAATTTTTATTTATTTTTGAAATAGGGTCTTGCTAAGTTACCACATACTGGCCATGAACATGCAATCCTCCTATCTCAGCCTCCCATAGTCTGGCATATTCTAAAGCTTCTACAAATTGTGTTTATTGTTACTATCATTTTACCAACGATACTATACTAATCTCTGCTACACACAGAAACATTAAATAACTTGAATAATTGACCAATTACTTCATCGATGATCTGAATAACTATATTAATGATTTAAAATTTCACCTTGGAAAGGTAATAATTGGACAATTAATATAATACAGAAATCTCTATCCATTAAAATATTTTTAAGAAAGTAGAATATAATTGTCTATTTGGTCAAACTAATGGAATAATATTTTATGATTAAAATTTTGTGCATAAATGCATTACCTACTGAACAGAATATATCATCAGCCAATTCTCTTTGCTAAATATCAGTGCACTCTCTATGTTGCTTCTCCATAAGTTGTTATTTCCGACTGGCAAAATCAATCTTATAGTTTACTTCATAATTACTTTAAATGTGCAAGAAGGCTTCACTTTATCATTTAAAGACCCAAGTAGGAAAAATAAAACCCAATGATTGGTTTTCACTTGCTTTTTAAAGAACCTGAAAAGTCTATTGATTTTTTATTCATATAGTTGAGCCAAATCTACAAAAACAATTCTATTGTATCTGACTCCATTAAAAACAAATTGACCTCTCAAAATTAATTACACAAGTAAGTAAAAATGATTAAAACCAAACAATACAAAAATGTACCTTGTAAAGAATTATAATCATTTGTATAAAATTAAAAGTACATAGTATAAAATTATTATTTCTTTTTCAATTACTCCATTCCAACTACTCCCTTCTTTAATTATTTGCACAAACAGCATTTTGTTGTGTACCTTTTTACATTGTTTAAAAAATATGTACATAAACATACACATGCAATAGATATGAAAAACTGCACTATTTCCAATCAAATGAATGGTTTTTGCACATTCATAAAAGTTAAATGGCATATTATAAGATGATGTAAACAAATACTGTAGCATTCATGAATATACAATTACCAATACATACTATTAAAATAGTTATCTTACATCTGGACTGGGACCACTCTATGCTGATTTTTAGGGACTCCGGTGAATGATACTAACTCTTAGCCAATGTGAGGATGATATGGAATAATTAGTAGTTTATAATATGTTCTTTAGTGTTTAAAACTCCTTCCCCTAGAAACTCCCTGTCCCAGCTTGTTTGCATTGTTTAAAGATGTATACATGATGGTTGCTCTCTGGTTTAATCAGTTATATATCCATATTTGGCTATGTGACCAGTGGAAGTCAAAATTTACTGGAAAATTTTGCACCAGCTCTCCTAAAACTAAGACTTCTTGCACAGATCTTGGTGGTCTGCAATAGAGACATGAAGCATATTCTTTGCTACCAAGAAAGCAGCAACACTCCTGGTTCTTGCCTATGTTTTCTTTTTCCTGCTGTAACAAATTCTTTCTTTGCATTAAACCCTTATGTGAGCACTACCAACCCAAAATCAACCGAGAGAGCGGCTTTCAAAGCAACAATAAAAAGATTTTATTTGAGAATAAGCAGAAAATTGCAGTCTGGAATATGTGTGTTATGATGGATCATAGGTATATCCAGGGAGGTCAAGGAAGTAAAGCATTTTTAAAGGTAAAATGAGAAACACTGCTTAAGTTGTTTTTTTTTTTAAATATCTTTGGCTACAAAGATCAGTTGCAAATGTGGTATTATTCCAAGGTTAAACAGGCAGTGACTGGGCAGATGTCCTTAGAGAAATATTCCTTGTGTGAGATTGCAATTGTAGCAGTCTCTTGTGATAGTTCTTGTTATCAAACATACAAGCACAGATCCTACACGACTTCCTGACGCTACTTTGTGTAGGATCTGAAATGGGTGACTTCATCTTGGAACTGGCAACTTTCACAGTGCCATCTCTAAGCTCTTGTGAACTGATATATTATTATATAATTCAGATATTATATGGTCATTGTATTATAATTGTTCATAGAGCAGAGGAGGTCTCAATTTTGAGGCTTTCAAGATGAGTCCAGAACATAGTCCCGCTTTGGCAGCTCATTTATTTTGTGTTTAAACGTTTTTTAAAAATGTACTTATTGTCCAATTCACCACATCTCATCATTTTTTAACTTTAATGCTCCCTTGAATTACTTTTAGAATATCAATAAAAAACTTTATGGTTGTATGCTGTTATATCATCTTTTAACCACCTGTGTGCTTATATAATTATAACCCATTGACTGGTTTCTTATTTTCATATGTAATTTTATATCAAATTATTCTTCAAATATCTACTGACTTAAAAGGACAAACTCAGTGCTTGATACTACCAAATATCTCTTTAATAGATTTTGACGCAGACTAGAAGTTAGTCTGTGAGATTTTCTAATAGGTGTAATGTTTGTCTAAACTGGTATCATTTTAGTGGGTACAGGCAAGGTATATATAAACAATAAGACCACCTCATTTATCAGTATATCCTCATTTGGGCAGTCTTCTCAAAAATCACTTTTATATGATACTCATGTCTGACATGGATTGGATGATATTCTGGCAACAAGATTTTCTAGAAATAAGTCATGGTATTCCTCTGCTGTGGTGCGTTTAGTTCTGATCACTTGATGGGTCTTTCTTTAAATAAGAAGGAAATGAGTGTGTAGATCTTGGCAATCTGCTGTCTGCTTATGATGGGAAGATAACGGGGGGAAGGTGTTCTGGGAAATAAACAAGGACAGCTTCTCCCTGCAGCACCAATATCTACAATTAAATCCCTAATTGTCCCCAGGCAGTTCATTCTGTCTCTCTAGAGGTTAGTCCTCAGGTTTCTACCTGGGGTTAATCTGTATGGTCCTTTCTGTATTGGGATGAAGGAGTTGGAGGGCTGACTAGTACAGGTATGGTGACTTTATAGCTAGACCTTCAATTACTGAAGCTGTTTTCAGCTCATTTCCACTCCTTCCATGCTGACAACATGTTGGAGAATCCTTAGTGTTCTGCCTGAAAAAACAACCCCCACTTTCACAGCCAGTCTGACACGGATCCTACTTTCCAAAGATGCTTTCCTTTCTGTTTCATTAGCAAGCCCACTTCCATCTGTTTGTTACATTTTTTTGTAAATATATTAAATGTTTTCATCCTCTCAGATCTCTTCCCCCATAATCTCTTATTTCCTGCCACATCACTTTTCTTTCATTTTAATAAGATCTCTTGAGGGAGGAAGAGGAAATAAAATGCACATGCCTATTTTGCCATCTCACTGGTGAATCAAATCAACAAATATGGACTGTGTGCTGATTTTGCAAAAGCTACAGAGTGATGTCAACAGATGAAATCATGCTTTCTACTTTTTATAAAATATAAGTAAAATAATACTTGCCAGAATCCGTACTATCTTTTTTAGCTATACTCTTTCCAGTTACCTTGGATATACATTTATTTGTATGTTTAAATTGTAGTATCTGTTCTAAGATCATCTAATCTTTTCCCTAATATGCTTTGTAAACGCAAATCAGTGATGGTCACAATAAAATCAGCAATGTTAAGGAATCTATATATCTAAGAGGTAGCAGTATTGGATATGAAGAATGATATATGAGGCCGATACATACATCTCATGAAGTCTTGTACAAGTGGCTATTCCTGAAGGATTTCTTTGTAAACTGTGGATTCAGAAAAGTGTACATGAAATACTGTATTCTTTGGTTAGTTGGATTCTACTATACTGCTGATCTAGTCATATTAATATGAGAAACACTGAACAATTTAAGATTGTACTGCAATTGACTTTTCTTGTGTATGACTACTGCCATTTTTCCTGCCATTGATTTTCTTTATCACGTGCCATCAAACTTATTTGATAGTTATTGCACATCTGAAATTCCTCATAGGCATTAGGCTGTAGAACTATGTGAAAGCTGTGTACCAGAATAATCTGGGGTCCAAGACAATAATGAAGAAAGGATATATTGAAGAGGAAGAAGTGATTTCAGTTTCTAACATGCTAAATGTGCTGTTCTTGTAGAAGTTAGAACTATCTTGTACATAGGGATAAAATTGCCTTGTAATAGCCATGCATACATAATATTTAATATTATATTGATCTTTCAATCTAGATGTAGCATGATCAAATAGATACTGTAAAGATTCCAGAAATTTTGATCTGTGCATAAGAAGCAGGAAAGAATGTTTTAATATTTGTCTAATTATAAGAGAAAATGAGAGAATATTTACACAACAAAATATAGTGTAGTGTATAGATTTGAATCATGGAGAACAAACAATGAAAACTCTAAAATTTCTAATGCCTTTAGTTGTTTTATAAAATAAGTCCTTTTTATATTTTCTTGATATTTCCATTGACATTAACAGAAGTTATGAAATGTTTAGATTACCAATGGATATATAAAAACACCTAAATACATGGTATATTATATTTCTTTTATTGTTGAGTATTAAATGAACGTGGATTAGGATGGTCCTGTCAAACTAACATTGTGCATCATTTAACAATTCCTGGGAAAGATTATTGCATACCATCCTAAAAGTAAGGAGGCTGTTCCTACTCCTTTGCATACGTAGGTGGATGAATGTACTATGTGGATGTAATGCCATCATGTTCCTAGCTAGCTTTAGAATGAAAAGTGCCTGTATTCACTGGACCAACACCATCCTGTTGATACAGTAAAGCAAGAATTCATTTATAAGACAACGCACCACAATCATTTCTCCCTTTGCATTGAATTGAGTATGCTTCATTTGGTTTTTGCTCTGGTTACAGGAAAAAAAATGTAGGTTCTATTCCCATAAATATATCAGCTCTTTTCACTAAGTGCTAATGGCATTATTCTGCCAGAATGGAATTAGAATAAAGTAATTCTACTTAACAGACATTAGTTAGCCTGATGGGAATATGGGTAGATTAATTAAAAGGGACATTTTAATCTGTCACGTTTTTGCAACATAAAAGTCAACCTGTTGAAGTAGCAGGTTTCAAGTTGTATAACAAACAGTCAAGTTTCTTGGATATTTCATTTTTCTTAAATAATTATCAGCATGGCCTTTGAAATTTATGTAAATAAAACAAATGGGGATATGCATTAAATAGCCTTACCTATTATGCTGCATTAAAAAATCACATAGAATTTTGAAGTAGCAAAATTTTCCAGAAGTGCATAAATTATAAATTGGCATAAATTTTAATGAACAAAAATTTTGTGAAGATTTTTATTAGTCAACATATAATAAAATAGGTCTATTATTTCTTCATTTATATCCCACTTGTTCTTTTCCTGTTTTAGGATTTTAAATTAGAAACACAAGTACAATATGTAATTTTTCTTAATCACCTTTAATACTGCCCATAACTAGGCTATTTTGCAAATTCAAAAGAAACCACTCTCTTGATTAAACCCTTGTTTTCAGTGAGCAGTTTAAAGTACCTTATTTTTTACTTTTTATATCAATATTACCAATATTAGAGAAGTATATTTCTAATACTGAAGGAGAACCAAAAGTGATTCTTTTTCTTTTTAAAAAATGTATTTTCAGCTCTGGAATTGAACTCAAGGCCTCATGCATGCTAAGTAAATGTTCTACCACTGAGTCACACCCCCAACCCCTCAGATGTGATTTTTGATAAATGAAGAACTGAAGAATATCCGAGTAGTTAGGTATAGAGCAATATATACATATTGGTATGTTTTTTAATATTTGTATACTATTTGTAGCAATATATTTAATATTTGTATATTCAATATAAATATATATTATGTATACATATATATATATATATATATATATATATATATATATATCAGGAATAGGGAGCATACTATAAATACTCCCATGGAGGCATTAATTGTTTTTCTGAAGGAAATACCTAACTTAACATTGAGCCTATGATGCCAAGGATTTTGGTTTTAGAACCTAGCAAATCATATTTGACCTTCTCTTTTATTTTGATCAAAACCAAAGTAAGCTAGTATAATAACTAGATTAACTTTTTTCCTACTTATGGCTGGTTTTCATCTGCCTGTGTCTCAAAAATCTAGAGTAACAGGTGTGTGTGTGTGTGTGTGTGTGTGTGTGTTCATGTGTGTGAGCATCCTTTGTTATATTGTAGATCATCTTTTACAAACTGCCTCAGAATTATCATTATATCACCAGAGAATGTCTAGATATTTGAAACATAGGGAGTACTATGAAAAACCTGGACTTTCTCTGTTTGAGATGCCTGTTTCTGAATATCATTAAAAAACATAGAAACTTTGCAAAATTATCTTAAATTTTTCTCTTCATTTTATTTACATTTTTTTTTTTTTTTTGCGGTACCGGGGATTGAACGCAGGGGCGTTCTACCTCCGCGCTATGCCCCCGGCCCTATTTTTATGCTTTATTTTGAAACCGGGTCTCACGAAATTGCGGAGGGCCTCACTAAGGGGGGGGAGAGAGAGAGAGAGAGAGAGAGAGAGAGACAGGGAGAAAGAGAGAGAGCTGAGGCTGGCTGCGAACCCGGATCCTCCGGTCTCCGCCTCCCAAAGTACTGGGATTACAAGCGTGCGCCACCACGCCCGGCCTCTTATTTACATTTTTCTACATCATATAGCCAATACAAAAATTGTGTTCAGAATATACAAGCGTTCTCCTTGAGTCATAAAATATTATATGGCAGCTCTAATAATACATTTACCTAGAATAAGATAAGGGTAATATGGGAATCCTACTTATAAATATAAAAACTAGTGGCATTTAAGAAATAGCATTAAATTTTATATTACTTAGTGTAAAATCATAATAATTCATGAACAACTATTTTGGATGGTGTGTTTCAAGAGATGGTTTTGCTAAAAAATGTCTTAATTATCAACTTGAGTTCTTCAGTCTTAAGGAAATTTCTAACCAAGAAGAGCCATGTTCTCATATTTTATGAATATAATACATTCATTCCATTCTCTTATTTAGAATCATTGCTGCCTTGATAATAGCATATTACCACAAAATAACCAAGGAAATGTCTCCCTTAAAATAAGCAAAAGTCCACTTATTCAAGTCTCTGTCTATATTACAAAGTATTATTTATACTTATTCTTATATTCTTAGCAAATTGATTATTATTAGTGATATGCTATAAGCTACTAAGGTTCATAATCTTTTTAATTATAGATAAAACCAAAATTTTTGTTTTGACAATTGTTCTGCTGATGATTACTAGCTTCCAGTACTAAAAGTTCTATAGCAAAATAGCATGATAAAAAAATAAGAATAGAAAATCTCAATTCCTTTCTATTCTAATCTTCTAAAAAAAATGAAATTGCAATTGTATAAACAGATGGTTGATCACCAGAGCAACCAGGGTCTGATAAGTGTTTTTCAGAAACTTGTCAGGATAACAGCCCACACACTTGTATTTAACTCAAAAAAAAAGCTTTAAGATTTAACAGAATTTATATAGAGTCTGATAGTGGGTTTTATGTCATTAAAGTAGTCAATATTCTAGTAGCACTCTAGATGTATTTTCTACCAAGTACTAAATTCAACAAATACTGAGTAGGCAACCCCTCCACAGGCATCTGTATTAAGCATGATAAGGGATAAATGGATGAATGAATAGGTACATATTTTTAGTTTTTCTCTCTAAAATCATTTAACATTTTAAATAATAGATCAACAAATTCACCCAACTGCAAAAAAGACTATCAAGAGTAATATACAGATTCAACATTCTCTATCAAAATACTAATAAATGTCATTATTACAGAGCTAGGAATAAACATCCACAAATTTATATGGAGAAACAAAAGACCCAGAATATCAAGAGCAATTTTAAGCAATAAAAACCAGGCTGGAGTTATCCCGATACCTAATTTCAAATTATACTACAGAACTATAGTAACAAAAACAGCATAATATTGGCACAAAAATAGACACATAAATCAATGGAATAGAAGATACAGAAACAAATCTGCACATTTATAGTCAATTGATTTTTGACAAAGGTGCCTAAAACATACACTGGAAAATAGACAAATACTGTAGGGAAAATTGAAAAATTCTATGTAGAAGACTAGAACTAGACCTCTATCTCTTGCCCTGTGCAAAAGTCAACTCAAGACAGGTCAAAGACCTAGAAATTAGACGAGAAAACTTGCAATTGCTAAAAGAAAACATAGGACCAACCCTCTAATATATAGGCACTCAATAAAACCCATGAAGTTCAGGAAAGACAGTGAGGAATCAATAGGGAATGGCATCAAATTAAAAAGCTTTTGCACACTAAAGAAAATAAAGAGATTATTTGCACAGAGATAATAGGAAAGATGTTTTAATCTCAGGAATCATCAAGACACCACTCATCTCAGTCTCAAAGGCATAGCAGTGGAAAGAGGACCCTTTGAGAGATCTTGGGGGACACTCTGCTCCCACAGGGCTGCCTAAGGAGTTGTTTCCCCTGTGTATCTTTCTTCATGCTTAGCTACACAAGCACTTAGAGGCTGTGCAGCCCTTGTCCAAGGGCCTGGCTACTGCACAAACTGATGGCAGACCTTAGGATCTTCACTGCTGCTGGTACTTCAGGAATGCAGGATGCTGGAGTTATGGAAGCTTCCACTAAGATTTCAAAGGAAGGCCTGGGAAACCAGGCAATGTGTAACAGTGTTAGAATCCCTGCACACAGCACCTGGAAGGGCAATGCACAAAGCTGTGAGAGAGAAGCCAGAGCTCTAATGCAGAAACCAGGAATTAAGAGATGCCAGAAATGTAAAAAGTCTGCCAAGAACAGCTAGGCTAAGAGATCAGTCACATGGGCTACAACCAGCAAGGCCATAGGGTCAGGGCTCCCCAAGCCCTATGAAGCTTACATCTCACCACCACCACGTTCCCCAGATGCTGGACATAGAGCTACAGGACTTAACATTTACCTAGCTGGGTTTTGATCTTGCTATGGTCTCATTTCTTCTTTGTATCACTCTATAACACCCTTTTTGAATAAGAATATTTACTCTGGGCCATTGAATAATAGAAGCATTTAACTTCTTTTTAATTATTTGTACAGGAGTTCAGATCTAATAGTTTGTCTTGGGTCTCAGAAGAAACTTTGGACAGGGACTTTTGAGTACAGCTAGACCTGTTAAGACCATCAGGATTCTTGGAGAAGGATGGAGTGCATTTTGAAATGGGAAAGAGCTTTGAGGAACAAGGGGTGAAGTATGATGGTTTGTATCTGGAATGTTACCCCAAAAGTACATGTGTTAAAAACCTGGTCCCCGATGTAGTAAGGCTCAGAGGTGGGGCATGAGTAGAGGAGGTGCTTCACTGGGGGATGGCTATGAGGACTATATGCATCCCTGGCCCCCATTGTCTCTCTGCTTCCCAGCTGCCATGAGATGGGCAGCTTTCCTCTGCCACCATGATGTTTCTGCCCTGGGGCTGGCCAATGATGGGCTGAACCTCTGAAACCTTCAGCTAGAATAAATCTGTCTTCATCTGAGTGGTTCTTCTCAGATATTCTGGTCACAGCAAAGAAAAGCTGAATAACACAAGCAGTATGACACGTCTATGTGCCATCCCACCCCTTGATACTGGATTTGACCTTGTGACTTACATTATCCAATTAGATGTTTTAAATATGAACTGATCAAGAACTTGATATATGCTCATTTACTGAGCTTGCCTTGCATATTGGAAATGAAACTATGTGCCTCAGATGCTTGCCAATCCAGGAGAATGAGACATGTGTGGTCCAGATCTGGCCTTAATCCACAGCCTGGATGGAAGACCAGTGAAGTTTAGCCTAGATTAGCTGAAACCCAGATGGCCAAGATACAGTTCAGAATAGCATGTTCTATGTGCATATATATTTATATATTAAATAGAAGTATTGTTAAAGCATAATTAAAATGGAGCCTAGGCTTGAAAAATTCCTGAGCAAACAAGACCAACTTTAAAATGGACTTAAACATGTATGATTTCACTCATATGTGGAATCTAAAAAAAATGGAACTTGTAGAAGTTGAGAATACAATAGCAGGTACCAAACATTGAAGAAAATAGGGAATATGGGTGTTGCAGAGAGATTGGTAAATTGGTAAAACGGGATAGTTACAGAGGAGGAATTCTGGTGTTTGAAGGCACAGAAGAGGGAATATAATTAACAATAATGGATTATATATCTCAAAATAGTTAGAAAAGAGGATTTTGAAGGTACTTGCCATAAAGAAATGATAAAAGTTTAAGGTGATAGATATATTAATTTTAACAAGTTGTTCATTACCCATTGTATACATGAATCAAGACATTGCATTGTACCTAATAAATATGTATAAATATTATGTCACTCAAAAATGGACTAAAAAATGAACAAAGATAGACTAATCCTTGCTTCAACTGCAAACATAAATGAAACACAACTAGTGTTATTTCTGGTAATTGTGTCAGAAAAAGAAAAAAATAAAAACGTCAGCTAAACACAACCAACCAACCAACCAACCAACCAACCAACATATGATTATGTAACTAAGGACATCCCAGCAAGAGAAACAATAAATAAAAAGTCACTTTTATAACCATCACCTATCATACAATTTTGATTTTTTGCTTGCTTGTAATGCTTTGTGATCAGGATCAGAGCAGTAAACCTTTTCAATGCGTCCCAATTTATCCATTGCTGTCTGCTCAAATAAACTCTTTATTATGCCCCAGAATTTCTTTCACAATGTGGAGTCATATTTTCCAAATTTGGTTCAACGGGTTGTGAGACATTAATGTTATTATTCCAGTGCTTAAATTGCCCTAAATTTGACCAGTAGGAGTCCCTTCTAGCCAACTTCTGTATCTATTTGATATCTGTCATTTTTTTTTGAACAATCAGTTGCTTTCACGCACAAAAAGACATGACAGGATTTTCTTGTAATTTCTATGCCCTAATCAAGAAAGTTGTCATTTCTCCTAGAAGCTCTACTACCACTACCATTTCCTCTTGCTTGAGTCACGTCTTAAAGTGAGAAAAGATGATGCACCCAGCTGCACCAGTTAGCTCCTGAAAATTCTTTCCCTTCATGCCTTTTTACTGACATTTCCTCCCATGGATAGACAATGTGGTTTTGTTTTTTTTTTTTTTTTTGATAGCAGAGCTAGCCAGGCTGAGGACTGTGATGGAACTGGCTGCCTGCCAAGCAGGAGGGACTTTCTAACAAGTTCCCGCATGTGTTCCCAGTAATGTGGCTTTGAGGCTGCATCCTTGTGTCACCAGTAGGCTGTGTTGTCCTTAGTCTATATGGTATGTCACAACATCTTGTATTAAATGTGTTCATGTATGTATAACCATTTGTGATTCTTTCATGAGCAAAATTTAAAATCAGTTCAGACCTTCAAAAGGTACTATGTTTTTTCTTCATGTCCCTCCTTAGTAGAGTCCTATGATTTCTTATATAAAGTCCAGCATGTTTTCCTGTTTTTAACATAATGCATCATTGGTAGGGTGCCTCATAACAAGAACTCATCAAACAAGTAAGAAAGCAAGAAAACAAACAAGCCAGGTGTAGTGGCGCACGCTTGTAATCCCAGTACTTGGGAGGCTGAGACCAGAGGATCTGGGTTTGCGGCCATACTCAGCTACTTAGCGAGGCCCTCCACAAATTCGTGAGACCCATTTTCAAAATAAAGAATAAAAAAATAGGGCTGGAATGTAGCTTGGAGGTAGAATGCCCCTGGGTTCAATCCCCAGTACAGCAAAAAAAAAAAAAAAAGAAAAAGAAAACAAACAAAAAAACCCTCTTCAATTGATTTTAGCTGATTTTTAAATTGACTGAAGTATTTCGATATTTTAATATTCACTTGAGTATGATAATATAATATGAAAATAATCTAAGTTTTACTGCTCAATTTTTCAAATCTTTTGCTATCATTTATAATATTAGGTAAAAGTGACTATTTTTCTTAATTCCTCCATGACTTTTTTTGAGCCAGATAATAGCAGTTAAGAAAGTATTCTTTTTCTGCCCTTCTCACAGGTAATTGTTTAACTTTATATCATGAGAATAATTTTTATACCAAATATCTATCATTTTGTTAAAGTAATAGTTTCATTTTTCTACCTGAACTTATTAATATTCTTAGAAATAATAATGGGATTTTTATGATGTTATTTTTAAGGAACAGTATTAAAAGAACTCATAAATAATAGATTTATATGCTAGGAAATAGAGTCTGCTCTCACTTAAAATTTGTGAATGAGAAAAGCAACATTGGTTAAGGAAAGAAGGTAACAAATTAAAGTAGATTTCATTGCAGGAAAGGAAGAAGAAAGTCTTCCCATCTCCATCAGCTTTTTTTTTTTTTTTTTTGCGGTACTGGGGATTGAACCCAGGGGCATTCTACCTGTGGGCTACACCTCCAGCCCTATTATATTCTTTATTTTGAAACAGGGTCTCACTGGGTTGCAGAGGGCCTCACTAAGTAGCTGAGGCTGGCCGCGAACACGGATCCTCCTGTCTCAGCCTCCCAAGTACTGGGATTATGAGCGTGCGCCATCACACCCAGCTCTGTCAGCTTTTTGAGATATGTTGTGTATAGCCTATTGCATGATAGGAATAAATTGCTGTGCTGAATGAGGAGAGGAAGTATCACCATACCTTACTGCTTAATTCATTTTGTTAAAATACTTAGTTTATCAGCAAAGGTATCCGTCACTATGATCTTGGGGAAAGGAGAATTGTTGAAAATCAGAGAAAATCTTCCTTACTCCCGTATAAAAGCAAGTAAAATCCTTCAACTAATGCAACTTTTCATCTGACCAATGAGATGGGCTCAATGTCTTAAAAAAAAGTTCATGAAGACAATAATAAGGTGGATGTCTAGGCCAAACCTCTCATTGAGCAGACTCCCTCCTGCTACGAGGCCGACTGTGTTATCCATCTTAAGTGCTAGAGATTTTAATAAAATGCAGAGTACATTTATGATTCAGAATATTTTTGTTAGGTTATTTTTGGACTAGATGTTAAGGAGGAGAAGAGAATAAAACAGATAAACTCCCTTCCCTTCTAGGTCTTTTATCTGGTGAAATAAATGATAGTGTGTCTCAACTAAAATGATTTTACCAATTGCAAAATGACTGATATATTAATTTTACCATTTCCTAAGATAATATTTACTTTTAAATAAGTGTGTTGAAAAATAGTAAAAAGACAGTCTCCAAATTTTATCTTACCCTCTTTTTTACCTCAATAGAATAATGAGGAAACCTTGAAAGTATTTTTGTCCAAAAATATGGAAAACTCACGTAACTTGAGGAAAGTAAGTGTGTCGCTGAGCATCGGCACCACGTGGAATGAAGGCCTTTACTTTGAAATCTGTTCACTGCCCCTCTTGTCACCGTTCCCTGCTGCTTCCTGGCATCACTGTCCCAGGCAAATCTCCAACTCATGCCAGGAACAAGGCCACCAGCAGAAATTGAGCATGCTTGTTCCCAGAGAAACACTCGGTTCCTTTCTTAGCCTTGGAAAGTAGTATAGACTACTTTTTGGCAAAATCAAGATTCCATAGGTCAATCAATGAATCAATCAGGGGATATGAGAATTTAAAATATGATAATAATTATATAAACCATAATTGCAAGTGCAAAGTCAATGTGTCCTAGAAAAGCAGGAGAGTAGCTGGTGAACAAAGAAAACATGATTATTCTCAGGTAACAATCTGAGCTCTAGTTGAGTCCGGCTGCCTATATTTTCGCTTAATTATGAACTTTATTATTTATAATGGTAAAGATTCCATTGCAATATCCTGACTTAGATTTATCAAATTTATGTCAAATATTGCCTATCATGCGCCATAAATCTACATGATAATTCCAAAGGGCAGAAGAATGTCAAAGTTCTAGATTTGCACTATGATATTTCAAATCAATGCAGCAAAATAATTGCTTCAAATAATATCCCTAGCTGGGCATGTTGGCGCATGCTTGTAATCCCAGTACTTGCGAGGCTGAGACAGGAGGATCGCAGGTTTGAAGCCAGCCTCAGCTACATAGTGAGACCCACTGCAACTTAGTGAGACCCTGTTTTAAAATAAAGAATTAAAAATAGAGCTGGGGATGTAGCTCAGAGGTAGGATGCCCCTGGGTTCAATCCCCAGTACCACAAAAAACAAAAACAAAACAAATAATATCCCTACCTATTTTTATTACTCTATTCTAGAAAATAATAAAAACTAGGAAATTATTCTTAGCTTTGTATGAAATATAATCCATCCATACCGACTTATCAGATTCTATGGAGAGATTTTAAGCCAGGCCTGTTGGCACATGCCTGTAATCCCAGTACTTGGAAGGCTGAGACAGGAGGAGGATCGTAGGTTTTAAGCCAGCCTCAGCTACTTAGTGAGACCCTCAGAAACTTGGCAGCACCCTGTAAAAAATTTTAAAAAACATTTAAAAAAGGCTAGGAGTTTAGCTCAGAGGTAGAATGTCCCTGAGTTCAAGCCATAGTACAAAAAAAAAAAGAGAGAAAGAGAGAATTTAAAATCAGAAGATAGAAATCATGGCCATGAGAAAACCCACCAAGTGCTGTGTGCATGTATGTCACTATCACTATGAACTACATTATGATGTGAGACTATAATGCACCAATAAAAGTACAAAAAAAGATAGAAATCATAAATGAGAAGACAAATAATGATCTATTTTTCTGCCCATGTTTGCTGCAATGACAATTGCTTCAATGACAACTTCTCACCATAATGATGTTCCTTAATATTTGAAAACATTCAATTACTATTTTCTTCCCTAAAAAATCCATACAGAAATTGCAATGAAGAAACGAGCCCTGCTAGGGAAATCATCTATTTTTATTTGCTATTATGAGCCAAGCACAACATATTTAGGGCAGGCCAGTGTTAACATTCTAAGTCTTACTCTAGTCCCCTTTTGTGCTCTTCTTCTGCACTGTTTTATTCATAGAAGAAACTTGAAGAATTTTGGGAATGTGTTGTGAGTGCCTTTCTTCATTGTTCTTCTTCCTTTCTCTTCCTGAGTTCCTTAGTCTACTAATTCTACCTTGTGAAAGTATTTCCTCTTCGAACATTTTTGCCAGCTGGAGAATCATCATTAAGAGATACCTGAACTGAAGCTGATTTCAGGATGCTTCCACATTCTGTAACCTTAGTAAGAAGCTAGATGTGCTTTGTCAGGTGGTTCCCCAAAAACTATTGCCTTCCTTCAGCATTTGAGCTTCCCGGGTTTTGAATGGCCTTCACTACATCAGTGACTACAAAGTTATTATTTTCCATCTCCTTTACTTTACCAATATAATAAGCTTTTTCCCTTTCTCTAATGTTTATTTTATCTATGTTGTTCTTCTGACTCTTTGAAGCAGACACAGATGGTAGAGATACTTTTAAACTTTATTCTCTATTTGTCCTTCTGCCCTTTTTGATGAACAAGAGTATTTTCATAGGGAAATTTATTTATAGGACAAAAGATTATTTTTTCCAGAAAAGTACAATGAATATTGCTTAATGGAGTTAGGAGATAGGACCTGGGGGTTTCTTAGGTTTTGACTGTCTTTTCTCACTATGTCAGCTATTATTTTACATGCGGTAATGTGATGTGGGAGTTATTCCAAATGCCAACTCTATAAATTCTACTTATAATCCATGGTTAAGGGGAATTATTGGTGGGTGTATCTGTAGGTCCAATGAGCCCACTGTAAACCATGATATCATTTATTACTTGACCCTTACAAGTCCCCACTTTAATAGGAGGCCCACAGAGACACACCTGCATATCTGAGTACCCATGTCATCTCAGAACATTATGTTCAATAGTTTTCAAAATATCTAATCATTTTCCTCTCTTCAGTATATGGTTAGTGGAGGAAATGGCCACAGGTTCTCTTGGAAAAGGACTGGAGTAATAGCATGGTATAAACTTGCTACACACTTGCTGGGTACTTCTCTTAAGCATCCAGTCACCTCTCATTCAATACATTGGAAAATGGAAAACAAATTAAGGACTGAGAAATGAGCAAGAGTCATGAATTTTTATTGAGGTAACAGCTCTCTACTGTCTGCTCTGACACCACTGTTGACTATCCCAAGGACACCATGATCTATTAACCATCTGACATTCCTGGCTGGTAAAACTTTCTTGTCTACCCCTTCAACCTTACTATTGATGACAGTGACCACAGCCTTCTGGATTCTGGCAATAACGTACTGCTGCCTGGTCTCTGTTAGCATAGGGTCCATAGATATTGATGACTCAGTACTGTAATCACTATGCCTCTCCTTCATGTGGAGACACGGTGGAATTTCCTAGAGATGCTGGTTAACCTTCATGCTTGATTGCCTTGATGAACGGTGAGGTTGTTTTGTGTGTGTGTTTAGTTTTTTTTTTTTTTTTTGCCTTTCAAAGAATGCAATTCAATGCCAGTGAAGTGAGGTTGAATGGGTTGTTGCCAGGAAAAACCCAAGCATGAGCCCTTGCAGGAATGTGTTTCCTCATTCAACTCCATGTTTGTGGGAATTGTTACATTGCAGACCATGTTGCATCAATAGTGCAATTTTGGTTGATATTACTTAAGCTTTTCCTGCTGAGTTGAAGACAAGCCCTATCCCTTTGTAGTAGTACATTTTATAGTAGTACATTGAAAAAAATGCTTTTACATGGTAGGTCAAATGATGTACATTGACGAGAAAGTAGGACAAATGCAATCTCACCTGTCTGCCTATTTTGAAATAAGGTCGGATTTTCTGTATGTTGTTCACTGTATGCTTCTAGGTTTTTTGGTGTTTGCTTCTCGCTTGCTGTACATTGTGCTCTTAGTACTTGGGGCAGGTATTTCCTCAATGGCTGTAAATCTTTGCCAACTGCTCATACTTCTTTAATGTGGTATTTAGTTTTCTTACAAACTTATTTTGATATTTTCCTGAAAATGTGTGCCACATTTTCAGATGGAAGAGATTAAACTGGTCCATTTGCACTGTCTTTAATTTAGTTCATTTTTGATAGATATAATTAAAATTATTTATTTATGCCATGCTGATTGCAGAAATTAAAAGTAATTACATTTCTTTTATTTTTAATATCTTTTGCCATTTCTATTGTTTGCTGATGGTAGGGAGAGTCAAATATAGCTAATAAACAAGCATGTGTTCTTGAAATGTGGGATGCAAATGGTTATTAAGAAAGGCCACATTTATGATTGTGATTCAAATGACCACTAGTAGATAATCAATGAGTTTCTAAACAAATAAATATTACAATTTGTCTATGATTTACAGGATACAAAATGCATAATCAGCAACTGGAAATGCTAATGTGCATGTATACCTAGTTTCCAAATCCTTTGCCAAGAATCCAATTAAAACTGCTGATAAAAACAAAGATCTAAGGATATCTAATCTGGTCAGCATTCTCACAGTCATAATGTAAAGGCCTGACCACATAACTTAGAGGAAAGAAGATTTATTTTCTTACAGTTTCAATTTCAATCCATTTGAGGCCAGAGACCACATATCTCAGGGGATTGCGGTGGGAGGTGGACAGAGGGAGAGCATATGGGTTGTGCTTCTCACATCATGAAGGCTGGAAACAAGAGAGAGAGAGAGAGCAGGGGGAGGAGGAACCATATAAAACCCCCAAGTCTGCACCCCTAGGGATCCACCCCCTTCAGTCACACCCTACTGATAAATCCATTACAATGGATTTATCCACTGCTGCGATTACAACCTTCAAGACTCAATTATATCAACTCCAAACATTAACAAATGAGCTCTTTAGGGGACATTTTATATCTAACTATAACATTCCGCCCTGGCCACTAAAGAGCTCATGCTCTGCTCAGAATGCAAAATGCATTTAGTCCTCTCCACTAGTTCCCACAGTCTAAATAGTTTCAGCATTGCTGAAAAATCCCAAAGTCCAAAGTCTTCTCTGAGACTCAAGGTGAACTCTTGTGAACCCATGTAAAAGACAAGGAAGACCAAATAAAATGCAATTTACATGCATCTAATATACAATGGCAATATGCAAACATTTGCATTCTCAAAGGGAGGAATAGAACCATAGAAAGAAGGAAAGGGACCAGAACATTAATGAAATCCGGCAGAACAAGGATTTAATCTTGCAGCTATACTTCTGGCATTCATGGCACATGGTGGTGAAAAGTGATCTCCAAGGGACCTTGGAAGTCCCACCCCTGCAGCCTGGCTGATTGCAATGGGCAGTTTACTGCCTCTTCCAGCCTGGCTCCATGACTTGTAGCTAGCAGCCTTTCCTCACAGTCATTCCATGTTTCTGGTGTTTCTAAATCTCGGGGCTTTTTTTTTTTTTGCAACCTTGGCTTCACCCTCACTGCTTCACAAAGTGCCCCATTTGGGCCTGCTTGCAGGGATTCCAACCCTGCCACATGTTGCCTGGCTTCCCAGGCCTTCATTTGAAATCTGGAGAGAAGCCTCCATGGTCCCCTTTTTCTAGCAAAGCCAGCATTATGTGGGCTCCAAGATAGGCCAACAACAGAAAAGGTAGCCACGCCCTACTTAAACATTGCTACTGGGGCCTTTTTAATCACAGCTTTCTGGCTAAAATGCAAATCTATAAAGTCTCTCTGCTTTACTTTCTACTCCCAAAATTCAGTGTACAGTTCTCTGAGTGCAGACATCAATATCCACAATGCAGTTTGGATATTTTGCTATTTTGATATTTCCTCTACCAGTTTATTTAGCCCATCTATGGAATCCTCTTTGCCCTCCATAATCTCCTAAGCACAGTCTCTATTATCTGCCTTTTTAGCCATATTCTGGCCCTTCCAATTTCCTCTCACAAACCAGTTCCAAAGAGTCACAATCCACATGGTCAGACTTAGATATAGAAGGAATCCCACTTCCCTGATACCATTTTCTGTTCTGACCAGCATTCTCACAGCTATAATCTAAAGACTTGACCACATAACTTAGAGAAAAGAAGATTTATTTTCTTATCATTTTGGTTTCAGTTCCTGTGACGCCGGGGACTGCGGATCTCAGGGCATGGTGGTGGAGGTGAAGAGAGGGAGAGCACATGCACTGTGGTCCTCACATCATGGAGGCTGGAATCAAGACAGAGGGCAGGAGGAGGAGGAACAATATAGAACCCCCAAGGCCACATCCCCATGGATCTACTCCCTTCCAGCCATACCCTACTGGCCCAGGCCACAACCCAGATAAATCCATTAAAATGCTGGGATTACAACTCTTAAGATTCAATTACATCAGCTTCAAACATTAACAAATGAGCTCATTAGGGGACATTTTATATCTATCTATAATAATATCTAAATGCATATACAGGTCAATCGATTGATAATATGTCAATAATACATCAAGTATTATTGGCTTATAAAGATATTGTTTAATAAGATGCCTTTCCAAAAGTTCTCTACAATTACACCTTATTGCCTATCCTTATAAAATATTTACTATTCATTGCTGGATTTGAAATTGTACTTTATCTTAGCATGACATTTTTAAATTAATATGTGTTAATTTGTGCAAAAAATTGGTTTTTACATAGATATCAAGAGTAATCACTTTTTCAGCTCTGTAATCATTGAAATAATTCATACTCTAAAGTTCCTTTTTACTCTCAGAGTCATATTTCAATGAAATTCTCAGGTTTCAGATCCACTTATATATATCTGCAATTCTTTTGTCCTGGATCTGAAGACTTTGCAGAGTAATATAATTGTTATATTAGCCACTAAAAATCTCTGAATAAAGGTGAAAAAGGCTCTCATAAGTCCTGAGTCAACATGAGGAAAGAATTATGTCATTATGATAATAACACTATATATTTGTACAGAGCTTTATAGTTTATGAGGTGCTTCCATCTATTTTAAACCATTTGATCTCTACAATAACTGAATAAGTAAGGACATTTCTGATTGCACAGAGCAGACATATTAACCTCTACTAGCTTAAGAATTTAGAGGAATTTATTATGAAGGTCTTCAGTTGACACTTGGAACTCAGTGAACAAACGTATTCCTTTGGACAGAGACATCAGTTGAAAAGTGTTATCCCTCTCTCTTATCCCTGTTCCTTCCCAGTGTATATTCTTTCTCATTCTTCTTTTTATTTTTATTTTATTTTTTTTGCAGTACCGGGGATTGAACGCAGGGGCGTTCTACCTCCGCGCTATGCCCCCGGCCCTATTTTTTATACTTTATTTTGAAACCGGGTCTCACGAAGTTGCGGAGGGCCTCACTAGATAGAGAGAGAGCGAAAGACACACACAGAGAGAGAGAGAGAGAGAGAGAGAGAGAGAGACAGACAGACAGGGAGTCTTTCTCATTCTTCTATCCATCTCCATTTTTATTTATTTTCTCCATTCCTATTTTGTACATTTCTTGTGTGTACATAGCATGAAATGTGTTCGCTGGTGGGTTCTACATTTTACAACTTAGGGTACAAAGATAGTCAAACTTTTTCTCTTTTTCTTCAGATATACACTGTATTTGTGTGAACATAGCATGTTCATTTCTACAGCATGCTCTATGATTCCTGGTGTCTTAGTTTCCTGTTGCTGTTGTAATAAATTGGCACACAAACAGTGGTTTACAACAATGTAAATTTGTCATTGTAAAATTCTGAAAGTCAGCAGTCCGAATTGGGTCTTGCTGAGCAAAATGAAGGTGCTGGCAGGACTATCTTCCTTTTGGAGACTCTAGGGGAAATTGTATTTTCTGGATCTAGTTTCTGGAGGCCACCTGAAATTTTTGAGTTGTGAACACTTCATCTCCAATATAGACAGTGTAGCTTCTTCAAAAGTCTTTCGGACTCTGACCTCCTGCAACATCTGACTCTGGCTTTTGCCTCCCAACTTCACTGAGAAGCACCCTGAGATTACCTTGGGTTCTCTCAGGTACTCCAATGTCAAGATATCCCTGTGTCAATATCCTTAAGTGGATCACATCTGCAAAACTATTCCTTGAGATAGGATATATTTAGAGTTTACAGGGTTTATGGAATGGCTGTATTTGGGGAACCATTATTCTGCCTACAGCATTTACTTAGAATATTCTGTTACTCTGCCATACCTGCTTAACTTTTAGAAGAAATCAATTGTTCTTAGGACAGTATTCCTCTTCTCTTGTCTCAGTGGATTAGTCAGAACGCGTATAAATGTTTTTGACATTTCAAAATTCTCCATTAAACCACTTAATATGAGCATGTGATGAAAATAATTGTATATTCATTCTTTTTTCTTGTTTTTTCTCAATGAAATATAAGCTCCACAAGGGCAGGAACAAATTCTGTCTTGTATACTGCTGTGTCCTAAATGTAATGCAAAATATCTTAGAGAAATAATTTTTAGTACTTATAGAAGGTATGAAAAAATAAAACTCTAATGAAGATTGATTAATTCTTTAATTAGGACCAAATTATTTTAGACATTTGTAAATATATGTTTCTAAATTAGCAGTCTTATATCAGAAAATAAGAAAATACTTGAGGTCATACAAATTTATGGCTCAAACTCAATAAGATCCATTACTGGCCATAAAATTTTGTACACATTTTGTAATGTCATATATTAAAAGAAATATCATATTAAAGGAATATCATATTAGAAAGGAATATAGCCGGGCGTGGTGGCACGCACTTGTAATCCCAGTACTTTGGGAGGTGGAGACCAGAGGATCCGGGTTCGCGGCCAGCCTCAGCTCTCTCTCTCGCTCTCTCTCTCCCTGTCTCTCTCTCTCTCTCTTCTTAGTGAGGCCCTCCGCAACTTCGTGAGACCCGGTTTCAAAATGAAGTATAAAAAATAGGACTGGGGGCGTAGCGCGGAAGTAGAACACCCCTACGTTCGTTGTCCCCGGTACCGCAAAAAGAAAAAAAAATAAAAAGGAATATAAAGGAATATCATATTAAAAATAATATTCTTTTGATAATTGAGATTTTAATGTAGCTCCTAGAGCTCCTGGAATACCTTCAGTACTTAGTAAATCTTAATTAAAAACATACTCTCAATTAAATTTGTTTATATTAACTATCGTTTTTCTTTAATATCTTATTGTTCAATTTTTAAACCCACCAAATCTTCAAATGTTGCAATTATATATCATATATTTTTGTGTAGATCTAGGCATACAATCCAAGGTTTCTACAGTAAATTTAATGTCATTTTATCACCTGACCATTTTTAAAACTATATTCCAAAATGGGAGAAATTCATTTAGGATTTTATTAGGAATTATGATTTCAAGTAAAATCAAAATCTCATAGCAATAGATTTAAATTTCTAAGCTCATTTACTAATGTATTTTTATGAGACCTGCATATATTAATGAAACATTTAGGCTAAGAATTGGCTTAATTATTTGGTAAATTCTTTCCTGTGCTGATAGAAATGGGTGTTATAAACAGATAAAAAACGAACCCAGTATTCAAGACAAAATCTGAATTTTCTAACAGAATGTATTTTATTAGTTATAAAAATATATGCTATTAAGTATCCTCTCTGGAATAAATGGAATGACTATACATTTCTAATTTTTGAGTAAATATTTTACATCCAAATAATCCTTCAAGTATGTATTGTCATCTAGTTGACCACATCTGTTATTTTAGAAATAGCATTTAATCAGATGAAAGTAAATAAGATGAAGAAAAGATTTGTGTTTGAATAATTTTACTTGAATCAAATTTTTCGCTGTAGATATCATATGTTTATAACTATTTTTCTGCCTAAAGTAACTAACTATACTGTACTTTGACTATTGGAACAATGCAAATGATTGTTTAATGTTTATAAGGTTTATATGACATCACCTAAAAAAATAGAAAGGAGATGTACCTAGTAAAAATGTGAATCAAAGATATTTAAAACTTAACAGGTGCTCAATAGGTACTTTTGAGTTGAATATATAATTGAATATTTTACAATATCACTATTATTGTCATTCTTGTGTGTGTTTGGTATTGGGGATTGAACCCAGGGGCATTCTACCTCAAAGCTGCACTTTCAGCCCTATTTTTTATTCTTTATTTTTGAAACAGGGTCTCACTAAGTTGCGGAGGGTCTCACTAAGTAGCTGAGGCTGGCTGTGAACACGGGTCCTCCAGTCTCAGCCTCCCAAGTACTGGAATTACAAGTGTGGGCCACCACGCCTTGCTATTGTTGTCATTTGATGTCTATCAGCCACCAGGGGCAATAACTTGATTCACTCTAAGATGAAAATAAGTAGCTCACTCTTACCCTGTACTTTTTAGTGTGAACAATCGTGATGCTTGCTAACAGAAAATAGTTGGCTTTGATGTGATCTTAGGGAAAATGATATAAGTTATGCGAAACTAAATACCCCCAAAAAGCCACTAATTTTTTAAAATGCTGAATTTTTCAAAGTATTTATAAAACAGATGCCCAGCTTTCAGTGAGACCTCAGATGTGTGTATACTCTTCTATTTTCTTTAAAAAAAAACTCAATGCCTGTTTTCTCCAAAGCGATTGGATTATTTTTACGTAATGTTGGAGCTCAATTTCTTTATCTTATTAAATTAGCATTTATAGACAAGATATTTTTATTAATGCTAGAATGCCAGAGGTCATGATCATGACTGCCAGTCACAAACTTTATAAGATATAATATTAAATATGGTCTTTCAATAAATGCTTGCATTACATGATACAAATTTAGAACATATATTCATTTCATACAGTGTTGCATGTTGGGAAAGAAAATTTTGAATGCAGAGAATATAGTAAAAATTGGAATAGAAAACGAAATTGAAAAAATTAGATCCTCAGATAATTAACCTCAGGGTCTTCTTACACTTGAAGAAAATCTGATAAATCTATTTATAATGTACTATAATTTGAATACAAATCACAATAAGAATAAAATATATTTTTAGTAACAACTTAGGCATTTTATTTAATCTTTGTTTTCCTAAGCAATTTGGATGGTAATTTAAGTATGTTTTGCTGACAAACTAAAATGCAGAAAGCAAGTCATTTTGGATTACATTGAGATTTATTTCTTTTGTTTTTTTTCACTTATTAAATAACAATGCAGTGAAACTAGCTCACTATCCTCTGCTATATAGATATATAGCTCCTCCTAGAGCTATATTTTATATTTCAAGTTTAAGCTAGTACATTTTCTCATAGTCTTCCCGTAAGTGGTCTCATTGAAATGGCATTGAAATAACAGTTTCCTGTAGTTTGATAGTGTAGAATATTGCCAATGTGTGTATTCATTTTTACTGATTTATTTAGCAATTTTACATAAATGCTATATATTGAATATGCATTTCTCAAAGTAACACATAAATTTAGACTAATAGACAATATAGATTTAGGTGGAATTATTATCAAAATACTTTATAAAGCTGCATCTGAGCATTTTAATACACATCTAAAATAAGGTAAGCATTATCCCAATTCATTCTCAATTAAAGCTTAAAAAGAGACAGAGATCATATAAATTATAAGTCAGTATTGCACAAAGCATGGTATTATAATGTCATGGTTGTAAGAACAATAAAGCTGTAAATTTCCCTACAGGCTACTCTTGCCTATTTGGGTATGTTGTTCAAGTTGCGCACTGCCTAAAGGGATACATTCACTATAAACAATGCTTTCTAAACAAATTGATGTTCTGTACTACCGTTAGGATTTGATTACTGAAAATGTGTATATAATGCAAAGCTAATTATAAAACCCCAAAATTGAAATGTACTTTTTTCAGGGATTTAAATGATTTCCACCAAGGGAGAGAACTTTTCAATATGCAGAAAGCTAGCATGATGCTTCTTCTACTAAATAGTAGAATAGCTTGAGCCAAATAATACTTTCCAATTTGTTTTTCCTAACACTTCTATGTAGCTTTAGAGAAATTCTAAAATAGTGCTTAGGATCATATTCTGCATAAGGCTTATCTCTAAATGACAATATGCATTGCTTTTCTTTAAAAAAACATGTTTTATGTATAGAGATGTTCTATTTCTAATTAGAGTTTCTATAATTAGCAATCTAATTTTGGCTGCTCCTGAGCAATATTAAAATGAAAATTTCATTTGCCACTTAGTTTCTCAGGGAATTTCCTAGTCACACTAAATGAATGCCATGAAGCTACAGATCAGATTGAAAAGAAAATACCACAACATATTTTTATGACATGAAAAATATTTTTGATGATTTTTTTTAAATCATTGTACTTCATTTCTTCAGGGTGTTAATATCCTATGCATCACAACTCTTCCTTACTAATCTTTTTAATAAAGAATGCAGTTTTTTGTTTAATGATAATCTTTATGTCTGTGTAATAAGAATTTTAGAAGCTAATATATTTAGCTACATATCTGAAATACTTGTATCTATTTTAAAATCCTCTATAGTAACTATGTGGTGATGTGGGTATCCAATAAAATTAAGGGTAAACTCTATAATGTAGAGAAAATTTCACAGAGAGCCATACTGTGAAAAGGATAAAATGCTTTTGGAATCAGGCTGAGTTGTTTGACTGTTAGTCCAAATATTATGTAACTTTATAACCTTTTCACTCTGTGCCTCCATTTTCTCCCCTAATAAAATATCAACACCCTTTCTCAGGATTATTAATGGTATGAGAAATACCAACTCAATGCTCAGTACATGGTGTTGTTCAATACATGTATTTTTGGATATTTGAGAATAAGGGAAAGTGGAAAGATTTCTTGAACACAGCATGATCTTATAACTGAAGGAGGAATGGAAAATTATAGCAGAAAGATGAATGGAAGCGAAGACAGACTACATAATGCAGCATAGGAACAAGCAGTTACATTTTGTTAGCTGATGAAGAATGAATGCAACACACTGCAAAATGAAAAGACTAGAAGCATTCAGGGTATTCAGGTTATGAAGTAAGTGCATGACAAAAGAAAATGGATCTTATACTTGAATCCATGTTTAGTGCATAATTATGGGAAGAATTTAATCACAAAAATAGCTAACATTTTGATGGTGTTCTCTTGCATGCCTATTTTTTGAGTACTTGATTCATTCATTTATGGATTCATTCAATGTGAAGATGGATGTCACAAGCCAAAGAAGACAGCTTAGAAGCCAGATAGCATGTCATCATGAAAGTGCATCTAAGACATTCTGAAGAAATGAGTTTGATCTATGGTAATAGAGAAAGTGGTGATAATTTTTAAAAATTATTTAGGATGAGGTGGTGTTTGAAAGATTCCAATAACTGATAACCTTATCTTCTCCTTCAAGTATTTGTTTTATTTTATAATACTCAATACCTAATATGTGACAAAACCACTTGAGACAATGTGTCTGTGATAAGACATAGTTTCTGTTTTCAATGATCTGCTACTTTACAAGAGTATCAAAACAGTAATTTTTACACCGCCTGGGTGGTGGCCCATGCTTGTAATCCCAGTACTTTGGGAGGCAGAGACCGGAGGATCCAGGTTCGCGGCCAGCCTCAGCTCTCTCTCTCTCTCTCTCTCCCTGTCTTTCTCTCTCTCTCTCCCTCTCTCTCTCTCTCTCCTTAGTGAGGCCCTCTGCAACTTCGTGAGACCCGGTTTCAAAATAAAGTATAAAAAATAGGGCCGGGGGCGTAGCGCGGAGGTAGAACGTCCCTGCGTTCAATCCCCAGTACCACAAAAAAAACCCAGTAATTTTTATATTTATACATATTATGAGGAAATAAATAAAAGACAAAAAGATTACAGAGCATCTATATTTTACTTAGGTTAGTTGGAAAATTCAGAGAAAATGGCTTTAACTATAGACATAAAAGAATTAGAAAATAAGTCACACAGTTATTAATGACAAAAATGGATTCGAAAGATGAATCAACAAAGAAAATACATGTGAAGCATGACTAAATAGGCTTTTTTGTTGATCAGAAAACTATTACTATATATTAATAAGATCTAGCTGAATGAAAGTTGGTAAAAAGATGGAACAAGAAGTAATAGAAAATCAAGGAACCAAGAGTGAAGGGAGAGCTGACAGAATGGGAGAAAATCTTCGCCAGCTACTCCTCTGATAGAGGACTAACATCTTGAGTAGAAAAAAAAAGAAAAATAACTTAAAATCCTTAACGATAAATAAAGAAAGAAACAAATAAAATGTGCAATTTAACTGAATAAACACGTTTTAAAAGGACAATTACAATGGCCAATAAATTCATTTAAAAAGTTCAACATCATTAGCAAACAAGAAAATGCAAAATCAAAACTACACTGAGATTTCAACTAACTCTAGTTAGAATGTTAATTATTAAGAATACAAACAATAATAAACCCTGGTAAGGATGTGGGAAACAGGAACTCTTATACACTGTTGGTGGAGTGTGAATTAGTACAACCACTATGGACATCAGTGTGGAGGTTCCTAAAAGACTAGGAATGGAACCATCATATAAACCAGCTATACCACTCCTCCTCGGTATCTTTCCAAAAGAATTAAAGTCAGAATACTATAGTGATACATGCATATTTATGTTTATAGCAGCACAGTTCAAAATAGCAAAATTATGGAACCAACCTAAGTGTCTATCAACAGATGAATGGATAAAGAAAACGTGGTATATGCACACAATATAATTTCCCTCAGCCATAAAGAAGAACAAAATTATGGCATTTACAGGAACATGGATGGAACTAGACAATATTATGCTAAATGATATTTGCCAGCTACAGAAAGTGAAGGATTGTATGTTTTCTTTCATACGTGGAAGTTAGAGAGAAATTTGGAAACAATAGCGACTTCAGACAAACCAGGAGAGCAACCAAGAAAAGAATGAAAAGGTATCTGGGGAGGAATTGGGGAGAAGGAAAAGAAGGCCTGATGAAGGAAATAGTTCAAACAATGTCATGTTCATATGTGAAGGTATCACTACCAATCTCACTAACATGTGCAGGGAGGGGGAGGGAGTGGGGTGGGATGCAGAGGAGATCTCACCAAATGTTGTGTGCAGGTATATTTGTTATCACTTTGAATTTCATTATGATGTATAATTATATCACACCAAGAAAGGTATATATTTTTAAAAATCCTAAAGTTTATATGGTAAATGCAAAGGGACAAAAAAGCAAGGAGTCAAATAATGCAATTATTTGTATAATATTATGAAGAATTTCATTTTTATACACAGTGAGATTGCAAACTTTTGAAAGGCGTTAAGCCTCTAGACCATTTTAGCTTCCACATAAAGTAGGTTGTTAGTAAACAAGAATGGAAGTGGAGTTATCAATTAGTGGTTTATTAAAAGAATTCTAGTGAATAAATGTCAGTGATTTGGATTATCATACATCAATAAATTTAGTAACAAGTGCTAGTTTTCATATATTTCTGAGAAACCTCCTGTAGGATTTGTTAATAGATTGCTTAGACTTGTGATGGGAATGAATGGAAAAAATGGAATCAAGGATGAATTTTGTTTCAGTAAAATAAAAATTCATTTAATTGCAATAAAATTTTTTGAAAGAAAACTGCTTTTCAATTATTTTTTGGAAGAAAATATTTTTAAAAATTGCTTTTGGACACATTATGATTGAGCTAGAATATGCATTCTTTTACAGTTGGATAATGAATCTAAAGTTCTACAGATATAACAGAAGTGGAAATATGCATGGAGTCATTAGCTTAAATAGATGGTGTGTAATGGAATGAATATACATGGTTTTCCCTGGAGAATGATAATAATAAAAATGAAGACAAAGAGTGATATCAACATGCTAGCTTGACTAACAAAATAAAATTCAGCACCAGGTACAGATCTTGCATAGAGCCAACTAGCATCTTCCTTTTTTAAGATACCTCTGAGTTTAATTTATCTTTCCCTCATTGTGTGAATCCATCTGGCAAAACTTAGTGTGTGGCCAAAGAAACACTAGAATGCATGTTTATTCAGTGTTACACAGAAATCTCAAAAGAGATGGAAGAGGGAAGTTCATAACGAGGTATCCTTTCTCCCTTCTTAGCAATTTGACCATAAAAAAAGAACAAAAAGATGGGGGAAAAGGCTGTGGGTATTTTTTTCTAAATTTTTTCTAGCACGATGAATAAAGGGATAGTGTTTTAACTAATAGCAATGTCCACTAGTTTATAAAGTGATAACACAATTTTATAAAGTGATAAAGAAGAGGGGAAATCTAGAATAAATACCTGATTTGTGTTTGGTTATTGTATAGATATTTATTTCACTGACACTTTCTCCCCAAGTCACTCTTAGACATATATTACCCATACATACATACATAAAAGTAAAAGATATTATCTCTTTTTTTCAGTGCATTCCCTATTGTAGTCTCATCGCCATGCAAACAAAACCAGATTTAAATGTTTAATGATTGGATTTGTAAGAAAATATATAAAAACTGATATCTCCAAATTTCTTGAATTTTGAAGTTTTCAAGATATACATTTTATAATAAAATGTCTTAATATATCTTTAGATTTTTAACTTAGAGGAGTCAAGATTACCTATATCATGTATTTTTAAAATATATTTTTATTATTCCAGTTTTTCTATAAAACATAAATTAACATATGTATTCACTTTAGATCAAAATAAATTTCTCTATGTGTCTATTAGCAAAATTATATTTGAAAGAACATTTGAGTTTTAGATTGACACAATTATATACTTTTAACTAAATACTTCGTCTGTTTTGTCATAATTTTTGACAATGAAATAGTTCATTTCTTTTATACATTTTTCATATCATTGCAGTTATTTACAATCAACCTTGATCTTTGTTTTATCAAACCTATCAATTTTGACTACAAACCAGTTCCCTTATGATACAAAATATGATGAGCAGCTCAAATTATGATAATAATCATAATGAGCAAATTGCCCCTGAACTATTTTTGCATAAATATAAATTTGTTCTTGATTAACATCTCTTCTTGATATTAAAAATCATTACTTTAGAATTTGAAACTGAATCTGAAAGTGTTATTTTTAAATATCATAAATAAATAAATGTAAAATATCAGTGTTATTTTTCTGACATCAAAATGATCTAGATGATCTATTAGTATTTTTCTATGCTTCTTTTTTTTTTTTACATATTGCTTGGGTCCATTGAATTCATCCATCTAAGAGGCTAAACAGAAAGGATTAATATAGGGTATTTTCTTGAATTTATAAGAGCTAAACTAGGTTGTTTAGAATCAGAATACTGCAAGTCTGAAGGTACATCTAGCAATGACTTTAACAGACTAGTATCCAGTTTTAAGAAGGAGAAGGAAAAATATGTCCTCCAGCCACTTTATTCATTCAAATATAATTGGAAAGCTATGAAGATGATTTGTAAGCAGACCTCACATGAGTGATTATTTCACTCCTCTATTTTCCAAAGCACTCGTTGGAGAGCAGTTGTATTATTTTTTGCTTTCATGATCTAAGCATCTATTAAATTTTCTTCCATTAAAATATGATCTTTTATGGGAACTCCTGTGATAAAAAATGAAACAAAGGAGCTCTTCCTCAGGTTCTTTTCCTTATTCCACTTCTGTAAATGAAAACTACTTTAATGTGCCAGAGAATCACAATTTCCTGCAGGGCAATTCTAGCTTTAACTGCGGCAGCAGAAAAAATTGCCTTTTAAAGCTTTCCCTGTATTTCTCTGAATTGAACTTTATTATTCTCTATTATAGATTCCTTGCTTTTAAAAATATGTATATCTTAATGTATGAAACAATGACCAGAAAGTCCTAAAGTTTTAAAATTCTTCACTTTCTGAGTTTTGCATTCTATTTATTTTTCTTAATAATCAAAGATATTTTAGGTCTCTGGTTAATATTTATTTACCTATAAATTAATTTAATTTGGATAAAAAGGGCAGAGTTATTCTAAATTTGTATTTGCAGAAAGCAATATTTTTATTAATCTTTAGCTCTCTGACTAAACTGAATTTTTCTAGTGAAATAGCTTGCAGATATTTAATATTAGCACCTTATTCTACATATTTATTTATTTCAAATATTTTAATCTTTTTAGAGGTATAAATAATACACAGTGGAATATAAAATAATAATTTGGGTTAGTATATCCAGTATACATGGTAAGCTTTTCCATTTTCCTCTGAGTTTCTTTTAGTTGCTGCATTTATGAAGATATATCCAAATATTTATCTTAGTACTAAATGACACATTGATAATGTAAGAAATAAATAACCACATAACTGAATTAAACGTTAAAAAGAATTAAAATATTTAGTAAAAATATAAACTGCTATAAAATTAAGTAAAAGTTTATCTTCTGAAATACAAAGAGTTGTTGAGCCATTTTTTTTTGTGTGTGTGGTACTGGGGATGGAACCCAGGGGCATTCTACTTCCAAGCTACACCTATTTTTTGCTAGCTAGCCCTATTTTTTATTCTTTGTTTTGAAACAAGATCTCACTAAGCTGCGGAGGGCCTCACTAATTAGCTGAGGCTGGCCGCGAACCTGCAATCCTCCTGTATTTTTAACTAGCTCAGTTGCCAGGATGAGTGCAAATCAAGTACCTTAAAATACCAGAAATAAAGTTTATTTATCAAAAGTTAGTGCTTTATGTGTTTTCAAACTGCATTCTGATATTTTAAAATTGTTATATAGGAGGTGCTTCAAGACACTTTAGGGCAGGCATAGGGGCAGGCAGGTGAATGCGACAAAGAAGGAAAATTTTAGTTCAATATTAGAAGGTACTTCTGCAAGTAATCTTTTCCCATAAGACATGTCATGCATAACAATTAGGAACATTGTAGAGGGGTTCAGCATGGTGAGAAAAATCACATTAAAATCATCTCTGAGGACATCTGAAACTAATAATCTATGAGTTCAATGTGTCCATTCTACATTTAATTAGCCTCAACACATATTTTTACTTCATTTTGTTCTTAGTTCAAAGAAGATAACAGGAATAAATTCATAACTATATGTCATTCATTGGGGAAGAAAAACAGTTCTAATTAGATCTAGTAATAAAAAATAAAACAAGTGTTCAAAGGAGCAAATATTATCATTTTCCTGTGAAAATTATTCATGCAAATCATTGCTTACCAACCAGCTAGAGGTTAGTGTCGTAAATTTACATTATGTGGAAAATTATTAGCAAAACAGAAAAATCATTTGCTTTACTGCATTAAGTTAGTATTTCAAATGGCTTTTTAAAAATTGAATTATGTTAAAATGCCACATTGCAAATATTTTCATTGGTTAAATTATATTGTTGATAGTAATATGTCATGTTAAATAATTGAAACTATTTAAAGAGAAATATTATAAATTATTTTATTTCAGTTGCAATGTAATGAAAATTGGTATGGAGGTAATACTTTTAGACATTGTCTTTAGGAATGTATAGAAATGTACTACTTCACACATTCCTAGTGAGAGTTTAAATTTTTAGAACTGAATAAAGTTGGTTTGATAATACACATCATTTAAAAATGTTAATACATTTTGACCCCTGAGTTCCAAGTATCATATGCTATCTGAAGTAATTGATCAAGGATGAACACCTAGAGATATGGTAATAGTTGCTATTTCCAAACAGTTTATAGCATTTAAAATGACATATATATTACAAAATTACTATATATTGTTGATCTCTAAACATATATTAACTGAAAGCTCACAATATCTATATGATTTAGCTCCAAATTATAGTTCATTTTACAAATCGAGAGGAACAAAAAGCTCAGATAATCTGCCTACTATGATAAAGTAAATGGCAATTTTAATATTTAGATCAAGGAAAAGAATTCAAGCTAATTCCCAGTTCCTGGATTTTGGTATCCTTCCAAAACTGCATCCTGGTGATGGGAGTGTATTCTGTCAGTAATGATATACTATGTACCCATAAATAGTGATTTGGAGTATGTTTAATATGAATAAAATAATAAGTAAAATCTCTTACATCCTAGGAAGAGATTTAAGCGTATCAATATATTAAGTCAAATAATCTTCCAAACACCTCTATAAAGCAGTCAATATCTTTATTTCATATTTATAGGTAAGGAAACTGAAACCCAGAGAGATAAACTAACTTAAACAATTCTCTCCTCTGTTAAGTGAAGATAGGGTTTAATCTGAGCACACCTGGTTAAGACAGAATTGTTGATGACAAATTAACTCAACTTTTCTGGCAGTATTTGGGAGGCCAAAACAAACAGAAGGATCACAGATTTAAGGACAGCCTCAGCAATTTAGCCACATCCTGTTTCAAAATAAAAAATAAAAAGGGCTGGGGGTTTGAATAAGAGATAGAATGCCCTTGGGTTCTATTCCTAGTACAAAAAAACACTCAGTTTAATTTAGCCTGAAATGTTGTAATTTTATATTAATTTTCTATGAAAATTTATATTTGGTATAGATTTTAATATCTAGATTAAAATGTATTTGAAATTATTTTAGCCATATCATATTTTCCAATTCATTCATTTTGTTAAAAGTTTTAGTTATAAACCCCACTACTGATACTTTGAAAGTATCATATATATTTTTCCCCTCAAGGTGCTTTTGTGTGTGTGTGTGTGTGTGTGTGTGTG
This sequence comes from Glis glis, assembly GCA_004027185.1. Taxonomy (NCBI): domain Eukaryota; kingdom Metazoa; phylum Chordata; class Mammalia; order Rodentia; family Gliridae; genus Glis; species Glis glis. Next base: position 15,604 of record PVJS01004934.1, on the reverse strand, counting down.
TGTGTGTGTGTGTGG
>PVJS01004934.1:0-15489 GCA_004027185.1 Glis glis | reverse complement strand
CCCAAGTACTGGGGTTACAAGCGTGCGCCACCACACCTGGCTCCTCAAGGTGCTTTGAGACATTGCTTTTCATTTTTTATCTTAATAGGTTTGGGTATGATGTATGCAATTATACTTTTTTTTATTTGTCCCACTTTGACTCCATTCAGGTATTTGAATACGTGTGTTGCTAACTTAGTAAAATTCTCATGTATTTTCTTTTCTGCTTAATTTCTGGTCTTTCTGGAACTCCATTTACACATTTCTCTTTATCTAAAGACTGCATTTTTTTCATTCCCTTTTCCTTTCTTTCTACTTTCAGTTTGGATGGTTTATATTGACTGTATCTCAAGTAAACTAGTAATATTTTGCTCAGCTCATTCTGCTGTTAAGCTTGACTGAAGGGTTCTTATAAACAATTTTAATAATAAAAAATTTTGTTTTTTACTTGTATTATGTATTTGTAAATTATTTTATTGATATAACTTTTCTATGCCTTTTGATCTACTTGTGTAGTGTTTCTACACTTTACATTTATATCATTCATATTTTTATACTTTTATTGGTGCATTATAGTCTCACATCATAATATGGTTCAAAATTAGTGACATACATGCACATAGCACTTGGTGAGTTTCTCCCCAGCTCCTTCCCCACTCCCCCATTTCCCCATACAGGATATTGAGATTGACATTGATATTTTCACATATTTACATAGTGACAGTGGAAGTTTTTCCTTCGTTAATTATCTCCCCCCCTCAAACTACTTCCCTCACTCCACTGGAGTTTCCCCTCCATTTTCTAAAGTTCCTCTTATATCCTAATTACTCCCTAGCTTCTGCATATGAAAGAAAACATATGACCCTTCACTTTCTGTGACTTGCTAATCTCACTTAACATAATATTCTCCAGGTCCATCCATTTTCCTGAAAATGAAATTATTTTGTTCTTCTTTACTGCTGAGTAGAATTCCATTGTGTGTATATCCCATAATTTTGTAATCCATCCATCTGTTAATGGACACCTGGGTTGTTTCCATAATTTGACTATTATGCATTGTGCTGCTATAAACATGGATAAGTATATATTTCTATGATTTTCTGATTTCAGTGCCTTTGGAAAGATACCCAGGTGTGGTGTAGCTGGATCATATAGTAGAATCATTCCCAATTTTCTGAGGAATCTCCACACTGATCTCCATAGTGGCTACACTAACAGTGTAGAAGAGTACCTATTTCCACACATCCTCACTAACATTTATTGTTGTTTGACTTCTGGATGACTGCCATTCTGATTGGGGTTAGATGGAATCTGAATGTAGTTTTAATTTGCTTCTCCCTGATTGATAATGATGTTGAACTTTTTTTCATATCTGTATTGGCCATTTGTATTTCTTCTTTTGTGAAGTGTCTATTTAGTTCAATTGCCAATTTCTTGATTGGATTATATTTTTCAGTGTTAAGTCTTTTAAGTAATTTGTCCATTTTAGATATTAGTCTTCTTTCAGAGGATTAGCTTGCAAAGATCTCCTATTCTGTATGTTCTCTCTTTAGACTCTTGATGGTTTCCTTTGATGTGCAGAAACTTTTTAGTTTAATGCTATCCCATTTATCAATTCTTGTTTTAATTTCCTGAGCTTTGGAGTCTTATTGAGGAGGATTCTACCTCTGCTTATATGTTGGAGTGTTGGACTTATGCCCTCCTCTAGTAATTTTAAAGTCTCTGGACAAAGTGGGTCACTTCTTAAAAATAAAAGAAGCAATCCAAAAAGATATATAATGATAGTAAACATTTATGCCCCAAATGTGGGCAAACCTACTTTTATAAAACAAATTCTTCAGGACATTAGGTCTCAGATAGACCCCAATACAATAATATTGGGAGACTCCAAAACACCTGTCACATCACTAGATCAATATTTGAAACAAAAGATCAGTAAGTCCTCTTCAGACTTAAATAACACTATAAACCAAATGAACTTAATAAAGACATACAGAATATTCCAACCAACAATAGCTAAATACACATTCTTCTCAGCTGCTCCTAGAACCTTTTCCAAAATAGAGCATATATATCCTGGGTCACAAAGCAAACACCAGCAAATTTTTTTTAATATAATTTAATCTCTTGCATCTTTTTAGATCATAATGGTATGAAAGTAGAAATCAACAACAGGAACACCAAAAAAATTACATAAATACACTTTCCAATGATGACTGGATGATAGAAGTAATGAGGGGAGGGAAAAATCCTAGAATTAAATAAAAATAAAGACACAATATACCAAAATCTATGGAACAATTTGAAGGTGGTTTTAGGAGGAAAATTTATAGTGCTGACTGTTCACATAAGAAAAACAGAAAGTCACCAAATAAACAACCTAATGATATACCACAAGGCCCTCAAAAAACAGGAACAGACTAATCCCAAAGTGAGTAGAAGGCTGGAAATAACAAAAATCAGAATAGAAATCAATGAAATAGCAATAAAACAATACAAAAGATAAAAACAGTTGGTTCTTTGAAAAGGTCAACAAGATTAATAAACCCTTAGCCAACTTAATAAGTTATCAAAACCAAGAGAAAAAGAAATTTACCCAAATTATTAAAATAAGAAATGAGAAAGGAGATATCATGAAGGACAGTGGGGAAATCTAGAGGAATATAAATTTTGAAAATTTATATTCCAAGAAGCTGGAAAATATAGAAGAAATCAACAGATTTCTAGAAACATACAACCTACTTAAATTGAACCAAGAGGATAAAGAAAACCAAAACTGAACAATAGCAAGCAAGGAGATTGAAATAGCAATAAAAAGTCTTTCATCAAAGAAAAGTTAAGATCTAAATGGATTCCCAGTTGAATTCTACAAAACCTTTATAGAAAAACTAAACCAAATACCTCACAAATTATTCCATGAAATAGAAAGACATGGAAACCTTCCAAACTCCTTCTATGAGGCCAGTACCACCATAATACCCAAACTGAATAAAGATCCCCCAAGAAAAGAAAATTACAGACCAATATCCTTGATGAACATAGATTCAAAAATTCCAAACAAAATACTAGTAAGACAGATTCGAAATCATATCAAAAAAATTGTACACCCTGACCAAGTTTGTTTCATTCCAGAGATATAAGGCTGGTTCAACATATGCAAATTAATACATGTCATTCACCACATGAATAGAACTAAGGACAAAAATTATAGGATTATTTCAATATATGCTGAAAAAAGCATTTATCTGAATTCAACACACATTTATGTTACAAATTCTGCAAAAATTGGAACAGAAGGCACTTACCTCAATATCATTAAGGCACTATACAAGAAACCCAAAGCCAGCATCATATTGAATGGGGGAAAACTGGCAAAATTCCCTTTAAAATCAGGAACAAGACAAGGATGCCCACTCTCACCACTCCATTTTAATATAGTACTCAAAACTCTAGCCAGAATGATAAGGCAAGAGAAGAAATACAAATAAGAAAAAAGAACTGATATTATCTCTATTTGCAGATGACATGATTCTATACTTACACGACCCAAAAACTCAACAAAAAGACTTCTAGAGCTAATTAAATTCATCAATGGAGTGGGATACAAAATTAATAAAAAAAATCAGTAACTTTCCTATGTGCCAACCATTAATCCACTGGAAAAAAATCCAGAAACAATTCCATTCACAATAATCTCAAAAAGAATAAAATACCTAGGGATAAATCTAAAAGACTTCTACAATTAAAATTATAAAAGACTAAAGAAAGATATTGAAGAAGATCTTAGAAAATGGAAAGATCTCTCATGCTCTTGAATAGGCAGAATAAGTATTATTAAAATGGCCATTCTACCAAAAGTGATGATCTGGAGAGTCAATGCAATCCCTATCAAAATGCCAATGTCATTCTTCTCAGAGCTAGAAAAATCAGTCCTAAATTTCATTTGGAAAAAAAAAGCCAGAATAGCCAAAACAATTCTCAGCAATAAGAACCATGCAGGAGGCATCACAATACCTGATTTCAAATTATACTACAGAGCTATAGTAATAAAAAGAGTAAGGTATTGGCACAAAAACAAACACATAGATCACTGGAACAGAATAGAAGGTATAGAAACAAATCCACACACTAATAGCCAACTGAATTTCTGCAACCATGCCAAATACATATGTTGAAGAAAAGAGAGCCTTTTCAACAAATCATGTTAAGAAAACTCATTATCCACTTGTAGAAAAATGGAATTAAATCCCTACCTCTCACCCTGACAGGAGTTAACTCAAAATGGATCAAAGACATAGAAATTATATAGAGACATTTGAATATCATTTGAATTATTACTTTTAAATCGTTATCTGCTAATTCCAATGTCTATATTATCTGTAGGTCTGATTCTAATATTTGTTTATTCTCTTCATTATGGGTTTCATCTTTTCACTTGGCAGATGTAATGATCTTTTATATTATTCTAATATACATAATATATATAATAAAAGATATATAGAGAGATATAGATAGATATAGATATGAACAAAAGTAGCTCTAAGTTATATTTTTCTACAACATTATTCTCATTTCCCACTGGTAAGCACATAGGGAAGTAATGGATCACTTCAATCCAATCAGAGATCTAGGTGGGTTAGGAAATGCTTGTAACTTTATTAAGACTCATTTCTCCTTTGTTTCTTTTCTGTTCCTTGCGTGCATTCCAAATACATTTCTTTTTTTTTTTTTGTGGTATCAGGGATTGAACCCAGGGGCATTCTACCTCTGCACTACACCCCCGGCCCTATTATTTTTACTTTATTTTGAAACCGGGCCTCACAAGGTTGCAGAGGGCCTCACTAAGTAGAGAGAGAGAGAGAGAGAGACATGGAGAGAGAGAGATGAGGCTGGCTGCGAACCCGGATCTTCCGGTCTCCGCCTCCCAAAGTAATGGGATTACAAGCTTGCACCTCCATGCCCAGCTAAGTCCTTTCTTTTTTTTAAACGTGCTTTTATTGGTGCATTGGAGTCTTACATCGCAATGAATATCTATTTGATGTTAACATACATGCACACAGCTCTTAGTGCCCTCCCTGCCTCCCCCCACCCTTAAGAAATACCAAGAATGATATTGGTATATTTTCACATGTACATATTGTTTATGATAGTAATTCCATTAATTCACTTCTTTCTTGCCCTCCCCCTTCCCTTGTACCACTTCCCTTGTTCCGCTGAGGGTTCTCCATTATCAACCAGAGTCCCTGATGTGACCCTACTACTCGTTAGGTTGCACATATTAATGAAAACATGTCCTTTCTTTTTTTGTGATTGACTGATCTCACTTAACATAATGTTCTCCAGATCCTTCCACTTTCTTGCAAATGATGTTATTTTGTTCTTCTTTATTGCTGAGTCGAATTCCATTGTGTGTATTTCCCACAATTTTGTAATCCACTCATCTGTTGATGGACACCTAGGTTGGTTCCATAATTTGGCCACTGTGAATTGTGCTGCTATGAACATGGGTATGCATATATTACTGTAGTTTTCTGGTTTCAGTCCCTTTGGTATGATACCCAGTAGTGGTATAGCCGGATCATATGGTGGATCCATTCCCAGTTTTCTGAGGAATCTCCACACTGATCTCCTAGTGGTTGAACTAGTTTTCAATCCCACCAACAGTGTAGAAGAGTCCTGATTTCTTCACACCCTCGCCAACATTTGTTGTTGTTTGACTTCTTAATGCTTGCCTTTCTAATTGGGGTTAGATGAAATCTTAGAGTAGTTTTGATTTGCATCTCCCTGATGGCTAATGATGTTGAACATTTTTTCATGTATCTATTGGCCATTTGTATCTCTTCTTTTGTGAAGTGTCTATTCATTTCAGTTGCCCACTTCTTGATCGGATTATTTATTTTCTTAGTGTAAAGCCTTTTAAGTTTTTTGTATATCCTAGATATTAGACCTCTGTCAGAGGGATAGCTTGCAAATATCTTCTCCCATTCTGTAGGCTTTCTCTTTAATCTCTTGATGGTTTCCTTTGATGAGCAGAAGCTTTGTAGTTTAATGGTATCCCACTTATTAATTCTTGTTTTAATTTCCTGTGCTTTGGAGGTCTTGTTGAAGAAGTTTCTACCTGTGCCTATATGACGGAGTGTTGGACCTATGCCTTCTTCTAATAATTTCACAGACTCTGGTCTAACTTTCAGGTCTTTAATTAGTCTCGAGTTGACTCCTGTGCAGGGTGAGAGGTAAGGATTTAGTCCCATTTTTCTACAGGTAGATAACCAGTTTTCCCAGCACTATTTGTTGAAAAGACTGTCCTTTCTCCAACGTATGTGTTTAGCACCTTTGTCAAAAATCAATTGACTATAAGTTTGTGAAATTGTTTCTGTATCTTCTATTCTGTTCCACTGGTCTATGTGTCTGTTTTTGTGCCAATACCATGCTGTTTTTATTACTATAGCTCTGTAGTACAATTTGAAATCAGGAATTGTTATGCCTCCTACAAGATTCTTATTCCTGAGAATTGCTTTGGCTATTCTGGGTCTTTTGTTTCTCCAAATAAAATAATGACTGATTTTTCTAGATCTGTGAAAAACGATGTTGGTATTTTGATAGGGATTGTATTGATTCTAATTTTATTTTCTTACAAAAATGGTTTTATTTTCTTAAAAACTAGATATTTTATATTTATCCAGTTTTTTCGTCTTTTGAGGGTTACAAGAGAAGCATAGCCAGTTGTGATTTACTATATTTTACTCAGAAGTCAGTGGTTTTTATATTAGGGTTTATTTTCTATATTTAATTTTTTAAATTCCCTTTTTATTTTGCTACTGGGGATTGAACCCAGAAGCATTCTACCTCCAAGTTATACCCCCAGTTCATTTTTATTTCTTATTTTGAAACAGGGTCTCACTACTTGCTGAGACTGTCCTTGAACCTGTGATCCTCCTGTCTCAGCCTCCCAAGTACTGGTATTACAAGTGTGGGTTGGCCTTAGCTCAGGTGGTTACTTCATGCTAGCTGGACTGAAATTTTTTTAATTTCTAAAAATCAGTATATTTATTTTTTAAAAATCTTCTTGTTTATTTTTAATTTTATAACTTATTCTAGATATTTTTCTGTATTGTATGTTCATTAAAACTTTTCAAGAATAGCTTCTTTTATGCTATATTTAATATCAAATTATAAATAGTACAATTTTTTTCCAATGTGTTCTGCTGATTATTACAAATCATACCTTGTTTCCCTGTGTGCCAATTGATTTTTTTTCTTTAAACTGTTTATGTTCTTTTGAAAATATTTGTGGAATTCCTCTGAGGACAAAGGTAAAGCTGTGTTCCTCTAGATATTATTTTTTATTAGCCTACGGTAACTTTAAACATTTTAATTAGCCAATGTTTTCTAGCATTTCAGGAAAGGAAAATTGTGGACACAAAGACATAAATATAAACTTTGCCTTAAAAATTTTTTAGGGCTATCCCACCACCCTTTGAATATTCCCTGTCTCTCTGTCTTTCTCATGGCTGTCATGAGGTGAGAATGGCTTTTCCTCCTCCACCATGCCCTGAAGCCCTTGTCCTGTGCACTTCTGCTTTGGAGGCAGCCACCCATGGACTGAAAACTCTAAAACTGAGCCAAATAAACCTTCCTTCCTCTAAGTCATGCTTGCCAGGAATGTGTGGTCATAACAATGAGAAATCTAACTAAAACAGAATCCCTCTACAATGGTCCTTCTGTCCTTTTCCATTTAATATCACAAGCCATGTCTGCCCACCCGTTGCTTCCAGGTCAATAGGGCAAGCAGACTTTGCATCTCATCAGTGTATCTGATCAAGAGAGTAGCTAAAATAAACTGAAATACATTGAGTCAGCTTTAGTTTTAGATTTGGGATGCATATGTTCTAATAATATTTCTAAAGGAGTCATAAAATTAGAAAATTATGCAAATATAAATACAATATTGGTAATGTTTATATAATTTTCCATTTGTTGGGAAATTATAATGAGTGTATAGATAATTTAACAAAATTAAATGTGTCAATTTAAGTGCGTAGACAATTTAACAAAATTAAATGTGTCAATTTAATCACAGCTATAATGAAGAATGAGAGCATTATGAGAGTTTTGTGAAATAAGAGAACACGCTTTCTTGAATTTGCTGTTTAGATGTTCCCAGGCATCTAATCTGTCTACTACTAAAATAAATATCTTCTTAAGGAATATATACTAAAACTTTCATTTTCAATGGGAATAATGAAAGTTCCAAATACAGTGCCATATTTGAGTTGCTGGATCTCATGACTATGACAATACTAATTAGACTCTTATTCAGATATGGGACTTTTACATTTAGAGAAGGTTTTACATAGAACCTGAGAGCTTTAGTTTTCACCCAACCATATTTCATCTTAGGGGATAATGTCTTTCAAAATATATTTCAAATTTGTCCCTGCAACTTACAAATTATTATTTTACAAGTTGATGTTTTAAAAATGCAGTACTCAATCAAATATAAATAGTTATGTGGATATTTAAGCTGCTTAAATGTCTTTTATATTATTTAATAAATATAAAAATCAAAGACACAAATATAATGAATGCTGTTTAGCAGCAAATGATGGTGTTTAGACTGGAAAAAGTTAATGAACACATTATAATGACTGTAGTTTTCTTTAATTTTTTCCTCATATTAGTTTTATTTCACTTTGAAAATTTTTTAGCAAATAAGCAAAAAATGGGAACTTTTTTGTCCTTTATGAGCTAGTACTTAGAAAGTAATAGGATCACATTCTTTTTACAAATATAAGTCATTTTAACATTGGAAGATAACATATTTATATCTTATAATCACTCATTTAAACACAACATTAACAAAAATGAACTACTTATTGTATTCAAGACTAGAAGCAATATAGCGATCAGATTTTGTTTCATTTCCTTACAACAAGAATTTTTAGTTTTTTTGTTAACTTATTATATTTATCCCATAGCAAAAATATATAGCAAACTCTGTGATATTGAGCATGTAAATAAAGTCTATGTAGATACATACTTTTCACATTGCTTATATCCTCAGAAATCCTACCAAATATGTTAATATAAAATGCCATGCTTCAAAAATATAATTAGCTTAATTCTGATTCATTATGTTGACCATAAGCGACTTTACTGTGGAAATTACATATATATTAGTGGGCTATATTCCTTTAACACTAAACAAAAATGAAAATTGAAAAAATATATTAGCAGTCGATGTCATTTTAACTGAAAAATATTATTGCATAGAAATCTTTTTCCTTCCAAAAAAATAGTTGTCCAAAACTAGAAAATATTTTCTAAACTGTCATATCGGTGGAAACTCTTCATTGCCATGAATTCCTGTCTGAGGGCTCTAGGATGGAATCCCGTCTTTAGTGAAGAATTCACACCTGCAACTCACCCTTGCCCTAATAGTCTTTTAACTACTGTTTACAATGACCTTCATAAAAACTTGCGAAACCAAAATTAAAGAAGCACTGTACCATCAGTTGGTTTTCAATTTATTTCAAATAAAATTCCTAGTGCTACTATACATATATTACCTATCAAAATGTTTTATAATTTGTGTATATATTCACAAAATAATGTGTGCTGAATATATGTGTGTATATATAAATGTGAAGTGAATATATATATATGTTTAAACTATGAAGTATAGTTCATTTTTAATGTGACTTAAACATATCTCATATTCAGAATTGTTATTATCTTGTGTAATTAGGTATTAGCTGTTCAAATGTTCCTATTGATCTGCATACTAGCCTACTGATGAATAAATTAATTCAGCTTCCATTTGATTTTTTACTGCTGTTACTTTTATATAAAATTATTATTTTTATAAGTGAAATTCCATCAAGCCAGATGGAATTTATCATACAGCCAATTCACTGTCAATTGTAACAAGCCATTAATCCTTGCCAGCAGAAACATTTATATTCTTGGCAATCCCAATTTTTTTTAGATTTTCTTTTCCATTAAAATGAATGAATGGAAAAGCAGAGCACATGGTGAAAATGGCGTGTCTACATTTTCTGAAGTTATAGCAATAAAGAATAATATTCATGCATACTATGACTTATTCAGAATATGTGTACTATATAATTGAGTTTTGTCACTATACATAGCATATTTTAAAAATATTGTTTGACCTATTAAAATCAATTTTTAATACTCAACCAAAATATGGGTTATTACATATAAAGTCAGTTGTTAATTACTCTCTTTTCCACTTTTCTCTTTTACATATAAAAACTGAAAAATATTGTGATTCTTAGTGATATCATAAGGCATAAAAAACATATGAATCATCAGAAGGAGTTAAAATTCAAAACCACATCAAGAAGGTTGTACACCATGACTAAATTGGTTTCATTCCAAGAATACAAGACTGATTAAACACACCCAAGTCAATAAATCTGATTCATCACAGAAATAGAACCAATGACTAAAATTACATGATCATCTCAATAGAAACAAAAAAAGCATTTGACAAACTCTGATGCCCATTCATATTAAAAGCACTACGTGTTAGGATGCACTTAACAGTTTAAATGATCCCAGAAATATATTATCATTTGATAGTTTCTATTTGAGATTTAAATTTTGTTTGTCTAATTATCCTTCCATATTTTTCATTTTAGATATGAAATATACTTTACTAATTATTAAGTATTATGTTTTCACAAAACTTACTTGTCTTATAAGAATGGTATGGTTGTAAAACAATATACTGTGATGGAGTGTGTCTCTATCTTAGCCCTAGTTACTCCATATTGCTGCCCTGAGCACTGCAAGGCCATAAGCTCCACTATATTTGCCACGAGACAAGTTCGCTGTGAACTTTGCTAACACTGCATAATGCTTAACCTTGGCTTCTGTATCCCTGCCACTTTGCTTATGCAGATGTAGAAAATCCAAGCGATGTCAAATGTAAGGTAAACATATTTTGTTTGGTCTCAAGTGAATTGTTTTCCATAATTCTAAAATTATGTGAACTTGAACTTTTGATCCCGTGAAACTGTACTTTTTCCTATACATGTGGCCGTCAATAGAGCCTTGGGGCCGCACTCACCAGGTGTGTGTGTGGCCCCTACCGGTCGGAAAATAAAGACCTCAAAATTTGATTTTTTTTTGGAGTCTGGTGTGTCTCTGTGGGTTCCCTCACTACAGTATACCTGTTTCCCTAAATTCCTGATTATATATTTCAAAAAAGTGATATAAATCTTTGATAAATCTCTTCTATATATTCTATTTAACATTTGTCTTTTAGTAAGTAATATTTTATGGCAGGCTAAATGTAAAAAATGAATCAAAGAGATTTTTTGTTGATAGTGACGTCAATAATAAATCATGCACTCTCGTCAATAAAATATAAAGTTGATATGAAAACATTAAGTTCATGTAGTAAATTGGTATCCTTTTCTTAGTAACTGTATACTGGCTTTCTGGTAAGTTTGCGTGAAATACATTATCCTTTTTAATAATGCTTTTGTAGACTGAATCACTCAAGCAAATAGGAAAATTTTTATTTTCATTTGTTTGTTCCCGCAAAGATTATAATGTGTCTCAAACCTCATAAGACTGGAACATAATGAGATTAATATCTGAAAGAGTTGAAAACACTATTAATGAAATATAATAAGTAAAATCAGATGTAGATAACATCAATATTTAAGGGAGACATATATTAAATACTATTTTGCTAGAAATGGTATTTATAAGCTTTCTAACATTGGCTGATTCTTTTTGTGCTGTGGACTATGCTTAAGGTGTTAGCTTAATCAGCCATAAATGTCAACCTTTGATTGATTGATGGCTGGATTTATGTGAAAATATGTGCCTTTGTAGAATGCTTGGAGGTATGTAGTCTTAGTGACCTATCATGGTTATATGTGTCTTCTTTCTGTTCCATAAACAAAATATGAGATAATAACATTATGTATAATAAATGCTTATTTCCAAATTATTTTCCCTCTGTTTAATCTTATCGCTCACTGTTCTTTATTGACAGAACCATCCTATACTGCACAATATACTCCTCCCAACCCACTGGTACAATACTTGATCCCTCTTTGTGCTGTTATTATCTGTTACTGTTCAAGGAGTCATACATTCCGTCGCCTGGGAGTCACACAGTTTCATCGAAGTTTCTCAAGTGCTCAACACCAACACCTCTTAGAATGTGTATATTTCAGCCCAGTGTTCCTTGACTGTTCTAACCTTACTCCCATATTTCACCCTCCCTCGTAGTTCTCTTTACATTCAATTTCAGTGATGCGGATTAATTTCTTCCTGTCTCATCTCAACCAAAAACTCCAAATCTGGTTGCTTATCCTCTCTGATTTCTGTGTCTGATCAAGTTGATGAATAAAGCTTGAGAAACACACACACACACACACACACACACACACACACACACATACACAAATGCCAATATATTCATTTTTAAAAAATGATCAATATGGGGATGGAGCTCAGTAGAAGAGTGCCTGCCTAGCATGTGAGAAGCCCTGGAATCTCCATTACTGCCCCAAATAATCCTCCTCCTCCTCCTAGTCCTAGTCCTCCTCCTCCTCCTCAACCTCCTCCTCCTCCACTTCTCCTCCTCCCCTTCTCCTCCTCCTCTTCTTTCACCTCCTTGAAATCATCATCAGGATGACTGAAAATTCAGAATTGTATGTAAGAAGTAGTTGGAAGTCCCGTGACCATCCATCATGCTGCAGGACTATTTCCTACTTCTCTCTAAGTCTCTCCTCACCCCTCCTCACCACCCCTCCTCACCACCCCTCCTCCGTTTTGCAGGGGTTAAAAAGTCATATGAGAGAAGCTTCTCATTCTGCGATGAACAAGTCTAGGTACCGGCTTCTGTTCATGGCGTTCTACCTGGGTAGCCTGCTACTTGCCTATCTTGTCCAGTGGATTGTACCTCTGTGCACTTTGTCAAAGACACCACACTCACAGTTATACCTTTTATTCTCAGTGTCACCAAACTTTCACTCTTAGCATTATCATATAAGCATAGTATGTTATTATTATTATTATTATTATTATTTTGTGATACTAGGGATTGAACCCAGGGGTGCTCTACCACTGAGCTACACCTCCAGCTACACCTTACAGACACCAAATCCTCACTTCCTTCTCCCCAGAGCTCACTCACTTAAATCCAACCCAATAATGACTTAACCTTCTATAATGCTAATCGACCTCTTACCATTAAAGTCATCTATTTCTTCCCTATAAGCAAGCTGAATGAATAAGCGTCTGTATTCATTGGAGTTTTGGGCTATATTTCACCACTACTTTCTTTTACAAAACACTTTAAATTGTATTATATGTTTATTATGTGTATTGGACAGGGTTCTCTAGATTAACAGAATACACAGAATGAGTATATTTGAAAAAAGGAATTTATCAGATGGGCTTACAGTTGAAGCAATGTAGTCCCAGGTTCTGATTGCACGTGGAGAGTCAGAGGAACCAGTAGCTGGTCGAACGGTCTAAGGTCTAGGATCGGAGCAACCACTAATTCAGTCCCAGTCCAAGATGTGAAGATCAGGAAGCTCTTCGGAGAAACGATGGTGGAGTTTCAGTTCCAAGAGCTGGAGGCCGAGAAGATCCAGAAGCTCTTCGGAGAAAAGCGAAACCGGCGGCCGACGATCTCAGGCGAGAGCAGATGCGTTTTTTCCTCGGAGAGAGTCGCACACACTCTACGCGGCTTCTACCTCTTTTATCTAAGTCCGCACCTATCAGAATCCTGCTGGCTACATTCAGGGCAGGGCTTTCTCTTTAATCTGTTATACACCCAAAATCACATAATCTTGGGTGTGTCATGATCAGGTCAAGTTGACAACCTAGATTAACTATCACATTATGAAATACATTCACATTTACACATATCCGAGCGTGAAAAGGATGTGTCCTTCCTCCCCAGTTTAGAAAATCATAAAATATTACCATCACTTTTAACACCTACTGAATTTTCCCTAATCATATTCTCCTTTTATTCTCTCCCAGGAATAGGCATTATTCAAAATATTATCTTTAGCCGGGCGTGGTGGCGCACGCTTGTAATCCCAGTACTTGGGAAACTGAGACAGGAGGATCGCAGGTTCGCGGCCAGCCTCAGCTACTTAGTGAGGCCCTCCACAACTTAGTGAGACCCAGTTTCAAAATAAAAGAGTAAAATAGGGCTGGGGTGTAGCTCAGAGGTAGAATGCCCTAGGGTTTAATCCCCAGTACCGCAAAAAAAAGTTACCTTTATCATCTTCCTGCTTATCTTTATTGTATATAAATACATCACACTATATGTATTGCTTTGAAACTTTTTCTTGCTCAGTGCTAAAGATCCATTCAGATTATACAAAAAGAAAAATTGCTCATTTTCTTTGCTGTATAATGTCATTATATGAATGTGTCACAACCTATTTATTTATTCTTTTGTCTATTGAGATTTTGGTCTCACAACTTTTTAAATGAAATTAGAAAAATTGCTAATATGAATATTCTTCCTGACATGAATGTGAGTTTCCTTTGAATTTTTAAATAGATGTTGAATTGCTGAATCATAATTTTAGATCCATATATTTAAGTGTATTATGATATAATTTTTTCTCAAAAGTCACATTCTAATTTTAATTTGAATAAATATTTTATTAAATTTCTATTATTTGATATCTTAACCAACATGTGGACTTTTCACACTTCAAAATTTCTGTCAAGTGAGTAGGAATAAAAATAATTCTCTTCATGGTTTTAATTTCTATTTCTGTTCAATAATGTTCTTGATTATGTTTTCAGCTATTTGTTACCCAAACATTTTCCCATTTAGTAAAATCATTTTTCATGACTTGGCCTATTTTTGTTATCATTGTATTAATTGATTTTGTCCTTTTCAATTGTCATAAATATTTTTTAAATCTCAACATGTAATTATATTAATTATATTTTTCTGAATACTTATAAGATATTCTCATTATTGGTATATTTATATCTTGTTATATACCATGAATTAGTTAATTAATGTAATTAATAATCTATTAAGCATGCATAATACCAGTACCCTATACAAGAACTATAATATTGATAATGACTTACATTACCTATTTCTTTATACCTTATTTTCTCCAAGGAAATGGCTATACTGATTTTAATTTTCATTTTTTTTCTTTTATATAGATGTTGACTGCCCTCATACACACACACACACACACACACACACACACACTACTAAAATTGTCTTGTTTAATTTTGTTACTTTTAACCTTATTTTTAAAGATATCATGTTACAAGTAAAGATGCGCACAAACTAAAGGTGAAGGGGTGGAGCAAGGTAATTCACGCCAATGGAACTCGAAAACAAGCAGGAGTAGCAATTATGATATCAGACAAATTAGATTTCAAACCTAAACTTATCAGAAGAGACAAAGAAGGTCATTTCTTACTGGTAAAAGGAACAATCCAGCAAGAGGACATAACAATAGC
>PVJS01004933.1:40037-66707 GCA_004027185.1 Glis glis | reverse complement strand
TGAATTTCACATTCATCTTTGAAGGAAGAATAGCAGTTTATCAATACTTTCTCAGCGACCATGTAGGGTCGAGTTGATAGATGAAAAATATATACATATATGCATTCATATACACACATAGAGACATCCACGCAAATGTCATGTAACCTCCACATGAGCGAGGATTTGTTTTGAGTGCTCATTGTCTGGTCCCAAGCACCTGGAAGCATGCCAGCACACAGATTATAGTCTTCCAATATCTATATAGTATTCACACACACACACGCACGCACACACACACATGCACACACACACACACACACACACACACACACATACACACTGAATAAATCCAAAGGCTCCCTCCTCAGTTTAAAAGTTGTTGATTGCTTTTCTTTCAGTTTCCGTGTGTGTGTGTGTGTGTGTGTGTGTGTGTGTGTGTTACTGGGGATGGAACCCAGGGGCCTTCTACCTCTGAGCTATACCTCCAGCCCTATCTTATTTTTTATTTTGAAACAGGGTCTCACTAAGTTACTGAGGATCTTACCAAGTTGCTGAGGCTGGCCTCGAACCTATGATCCTCCTGTCTCAGCCTCCTAAGTACTGGGATTTACAGGTGTACACCAGCATGCCGGGCTTGAGAGTTCCCTTTTTCAGAGTACACATTTACCGGTTTTCATGAGGGCACTAACAGTGTATCACATATCTGTGTGTTCTTAGCCTCTGTGACCCTTCATGAAAGATAACTTCTTACTCTTGTCTGGGCCAACTTGACTCTGGTCTGTCGGGTTCATGGTTTCTTCTTGTACCCCAGACCTGGGGTCTCCAAACCCAGACTGGAAAGGGTCCTTGATACTTCTCTGATTCCGTTCGATAAACTGCTTTAAAACTTCAAATAGTAGCTGACTTCTGGTCTCCTCCAAGCGTGGTAGAAACCTCCCTGGCTTTTTCTTAGTGCTGATGGTTGACGTTCAAATACGAATGATCCTGTTTTAGTCTGCCTTTCCATTGCTGTGACCAAAGTACCTGACACAAGCAGGGGAGGAAAGGTTTATTTGGCTCACGGTTTCAGAGGTACGGTCCATGGTCAGCCGACTCCAAGGCAGACATCAGGGCGGCACGACATGTGGCCGAGGACTGCGGCTCATCTCGTGGCAGCCAGAAAGCAGAAAGAGCAGTCGGAAGTGACCAGGGACAGATACGGTCCCCAAGGCCACACCCCCAGTGACCTGCCTCCTCCAGCCATGACCCACCTGCCTAAGTTACCACCCAGTAAATCTATTCAAATTATTAATCCTTCAGTGGGTTTATGCACTGGTGAGATTAGCCACCATCCAATCACCTCACCTCTGAGCATTTTTACTTTGCCGACACGTAAGTTTTCCCAGGGGATACTCTATTCAAACCATAGCTGTCCCCAACTCACAACGGTTTGACTTCTGTCCTTCAGAATGGTGCGAAAGCAATATCTATTCAGTAGAAACTGTACCTGTGATTTTGAGTTTGGCTCTTTTTCTGGGTGAGTGGTATGCAGGCTGAGCCTCTCTCGAAGCCTCCAGGCAGTCCTAGTGCCACGCTGCTGAGCCAGGATGTTCTGTGGGTTTGGTGAATTAAGTGCATTTTTAATTTGGATATTTTCAACTTAACAATGGGTTTCCTGGGACAGAGCCCCATTGCAAGTCAAGGAGCATCTCTTTATGCAACTAACGGCTCTCAGAGGACAGTCAGCTGCCGGGCAGGTCCCTTTGCAATGCAGGCACAGGCAGCACATGCAAACCTGGAACAAAGATGGGTACAGGTGACACTGATGGATTGCTCAGGTGGCAGCTCCCAACCAGAGGCCACCCGTGGGGACAGACAGCAGTCGCTACGCCCTGCCTTTTCTCTCTAAAAAAGTTTCTTGAGAGTAGCAGACCTGGCAACAGTCATGCATTTGCCTGGCCTCCAGAGGAATCCCAAAGACCTCCACCTGATCCAGGTGACAAAGGTCTTCCTGTCTTCTAGGGACTGTGCCATTCCTCCCCCAAAGTGAGGCTGGGGGCCCTGGCTGGGTCAAAGCCCTGGAAGAACCCTCATTCCTCTACCTCTGTAGCGCATCCTCCTCTGCCCAGTGCAGAAACCTGAGAACAACAACAACTACAAAATTGTGTGGCCAATACTTGTTGGTAGGGAATCTGCTGGAGCTGGGGAGTGCGCTGGTTTGCAGGTCATCGCAGGCGGACTTCGCACTCTTGTCTGCTGCTTACCACCTGCGTGGTCTTGGGAAAGTTGCGTCACTTCTCTGAGCTTTGGTTCCCAGCACTGTCAAATGGCAAAAGAAATCCCCCGCCACAGAAGTTATGGTGGGGATCAGTTGCTGGTAGCTTGAGTGTCTGGTGCATACGAAGACCCCCCCACACACACACACCTATTCTCTCCCTTTTTTTTTTTTTTTTTGCGGTACCGGGGATTGAACCCAGGGGCATTCTACCTCCATGCTACACCCCCGGCCCTATTTTTTATACTTTATTTTGAAACCGGGTCTCACGAAGTTGCGGAGGGCCTCACTAAGTAGAGAGAGAGAGAGAGAAAGAGAGAGAGAGAGAGAGAGAGAGAGAGCTGAGGCTGTCCGCGAACCCGGATCCTCCGATCTCTGCCTCCCAAAGTACTGGGATTACAAGCGTGCGCCACCACGCCCGGCCCTTATGATTATTATAACGAACAACGTGGACCATCCCTGCGTGGGCCACCTCCATTCTCGCCCAAGTGAATCCCGAACAGGTCTCAGCTCTGGGCCCTGTCTCTAAGGCTGACCCAGTTCCATGATGCACCCAACATGCAGGGAGAAAAGCAGAATTGCCCACCAGACATCTTGGCTGTTTCTTCTGGAGTTTTCCTTGCCTGTTGTGAATCCCACATCTTCTCCTACTCTCCCTGTAACACAAATCTAAAGACCTCACGTGAAGCCTGGTGCAGTGGTGCACGCCTGTTATCCCAGTACTTGGGAGGCTGAGACAGAAGGATCTCAGGTTCGAGGCCAGCCTCAGCAACCTAGCAAGCATCTGTTTCAAAATAAAAAACAAAAAGGTCTAGCAGTATAGCTCAGAGGTAGAACACCCCTGGGTTCAATCTCCAGTACTGCATGCACACGAAAGATTTCACGGGATGTTCTGAGCTCCCAGTCTCCAGCCTCAGCTTCGTACTATGCACCACAGATCATGGGCTGGGGGCAGCAGATGCACAGTGATGTGCTCCTAAAGCCCCACAACCTGGCCTCGCCATCCCCCTCTGGATTCACCTCTCCTCTGTCCACAGGGAAGGGAAGAAGATAAGCCAGCCCCAGGATGAGAAATGCCAGGGTGCTCCAGGTTCTCTGGGGCTGCTCCCGTCCACACTGGCACCAGAGCCCGGCCCTCTGGTCCTCACATGCTTTACTCCTGGGCTCTGAGCAGACCACGGGTGTTCCTGTCCTGTCCTGCCTCGGTGCAGTTTAACAGAAATATCAGAAATGCCCAGATCACCCCCTCCTGTCGGCCACAAGGGGAAGGGAACCAGAGTAGGAGGCCCTTGACATTTTTTGAGCAAACAAGAGACCGGTTTCCTGCAGCACAGAACGCCCGCCCTGCCCCCTCCTCCCCTGGCTGGTGGGTGGCTTACCTCTCCAGCCCTGCTGCTCTCACCGGGAGGCCTGGCTCGCACAGAACACCTCTCTGTAGTAGCCAGAGGTAGAATATACACTGACTGACCTACTGCTCAGGGTTTGAATCTTGGATTCCCCCACTTACTTGTGGACAGGTTATTTACTCTGTGTGTGCCTCAGTTTCCCCATCTTTAGAACACGCATATTTCCTTCCTTGGAGGATTGTGGCTAAGCCCCAGAGCCCGACGCCACACACATTCCCCACGAGAGTGGT
Source organism: Glis glis (assembly GCA_004027185.1). Lineage (NCBI taxonomy): Eukaryota > Metazoa > Chordata > Mammalia > Rodentia > Gliridae > Glis > Glis glis. The sequence continues at coordinate 62,835 of PVJS01004933.1, read as the reverse complement.
GGTTTCATCCTGATTTGAGTGGAGCCGGGTGTGGGTCCCATTGAGGGACCAAGAAGGCCACCATGTCTTCCTGAGAGGCTGGGTCCCCTGCCACCTGAAGCCACACTCTTCCTTCCTGCCTGGACCAGGAGATTTCATTCTCACCCTCATCCATTTTTCTCAGATAAGAAAAAAATAAACCAGTGATCCTCAACAGGGACGATTTTGCCAAGCCTCCAAATGTCCACTCCCAGGGATGTTCGGCAGTGCCTGGGGACATTTTTGGCTGTCGCAACTAGGGTAGGAGGGGGTTGCTACCAGCCTCCAGCGAGTAGAGGCCAAGGATGCTACCAGACGTCCTGCAGTGAACTGGACAGCCCCCTGCAATGAAGGGCACGCACCCCAAAATGTCGACAGTGCTGACGTTGAAAACGCTGATTGAGAACACGTGGGTCGCTGATCTCATCTGTATCCTGAATTCCTGTGCTCATGGAGGAAACAGGGGTTTTTTTTTAATTAAGTGGGGGGAGAAGTTTTTGGAGGCAACCACATTAAAAGTCCCCCTGTGAACCAATTCTCTGAAAAATTAAAAAACAAGAATTATTATCAGGATGGTACGATCTCAGGTGATTGTTCTTGTATTTTAAATATTCCTGTAATGTTATTTGGGCAACAGATAAAGAAAAAGAAATGAGTTATTCTAGGATGAGACACAAGAGTCATCTGGTCACTTAAACAAGCATATCACAGCTTAGAGGCCCAACCACCTTCAGCTTTCTCCACTGACCCAATGGGCCAACCAGTCTGCACAGGTGCACCTTGAAAATGCATGAGCTAGCCAGGCGCCCTGGTACATGCCTGGAATACCTGTACTTGGGACGCTGAGATAGGAAGATTTGAGGCCAGCCTCAGCAATTTAGTGAGACCCTATTTTCTGTTTTCTAAATAAATAAAAAAGGGCTGGGAGTGTCAGAGGTGGAATAGCCCTGGGTTCAATCCCCAGGACCAAAAAGAAAAAAGAAAAGAAAGAACACGAGGTAGAATCAAATTAGAGAAATCAGCATTTGGCAGACTAAGAAAATCTATTCATGTGAAAATCATTGAAGTCGGGTTTTATATTCATTTAATTTTTACTTCATTGTTCATTAAGCCAGAAAATGACCGGGATTGCTATGACCAGTTAGATCAGTTGAGGAAAAGTTTCCAGTTTGACTGGCTTTTCCTTAAAAAAAAATTTATACCAGAAACTATTTCGACATTCCAAGTCATTAAAGATTTCCAACCCAATCTGTGTTGTATACAGAGTCTAAGCAGAAGAGAAGGGCAGAGGGGAAAGACGCTTAAAATACCTTCTATCTTATAGGACAGGTAGCCTCTGTGATAACAAAAGAAAAATTTAAAAAGTGCCATTTATAATGAGATGAAGCAGCTGAGCATCAGAAGACATAATTAACATGAGGTGGAACACCGGGCATGGTGGCGCACGCTTGTAATCCCAGTACTTGGGAGGCTGAGACCGGAGGATCTGGGTTCGCGGCCAGTCTCAGCTACTTAGTGAGGCCCTCCGCAACTTAGTGAGACCCTGTTTCAAAATAAAGAATAAAAAATGGGACTGGGGGTGCAGCTCGGAGGTAGAATACCCCTGGGCTCAATCCCCAGTACCGCAAAAAAAAAAAAAAAAATGGAAAAGAGTCCAACACACACCGCAAAAGGTTCACCAGCCCACGACACTTACAGACCTGCTCATTCCAGGCCCTGGAACAGCTCAGCTCTCTGATGCTATTAAGGAATTAGTTACTCCCACATTTCTTGTTAGTCGAATAGTCAAGATACAATAAATGCTTTTAGTCACTGTCAGTGCAGTGGGGGTAATTTGCATATGATTTACATATAATCTTTTTGCGGGCAGATTATGGCATTCACAAGTCTAATCTTTTTTTTTTCAAAGAGAAAGATCCATTGACTAATGGATTTCTTTCAGATATGTCAGAGTTCTATTAGCTTTTGTTGTTCCTGCCTCTAACCACTGACTATCAGCGAGCTCATAAATTGTCCTTTTGATTTACATATTAACACTCTGATGGGGACAAGGCAGCATGGCGATCTCCTCCTTCATCTCTGAAATGGCTAGAGAGTGTGGGGTTGAGCTTAGCTCCCTCGTAGTAAAGGCCAAAGTTATGAAATTATAAACTACGTTATTGATGAGAAAGAAATGTGTCCTGACATCAACTAGTTTAAGGGCCGATTCTGTAATGGATACAACTTATTTAAGAGGCTCATTCCGCCCTGCCTAGTCTTGCTGTAATTATCTATTTATTTACTCACCGCTCCATTTACGTTGCACCCCACAGATGATTCTAGGAGGCACACACACGTGCATATAATATATTGGCCTCACTGCTAGGCAAGTACTTCAGGAGCAATTGCTTGTGCTTGTGGTGTGGGGGAGGGGGTGATGGAAAAGGTAAGTGGTCCCTTTAAATGACTGTTAACACTCCTTCAAAGTTTTTGTTTGTTTGTTTCAGCTAAGGCCCTCCAGAGAAATTTACAAGGACCCAGCCAGAGTCCCTGTGTCACTTTGACTGTTAGGTGACTGTTAAGGTGTGGCTATGAAATGTCCCCAGGAAAGACCCTGTGCTGGCAGTGCAGAAATATTCAGAGGTGAAATAACCGAGTCAGGCCTCTGCACCTCACAGTGGATTGACACACTGATGGATTGACCATTTGAGTGGACTTCCTGGGTGGTAACTGTTGGCAGGTGGGTCCCTGGGGGACGTGGCCTTGAACCATCTCTGTCCCTGGTCCCTTCCTGTCTTGCTGTCTCTGCTCCTGGCTGCCATGAGCTGAGTCGCTGTCCTCTGCCACAGCCTTGGAGCCTGCCAACCATGGACTAACCTCTAAAACCATGAGCGAAATAAACCTTTCCTCCTCTAAGTGGCTCTTGTCAGGGATTTTGGTCACAGTGACGAGAAAGCTGACTCAAACAGTGACCTAGAGTAAACGTGGTTCATTATAATGCAAAATTCTTCACCCAGAGGCATTCCAGTCTGCCATTTATTTGAACATGTGAGAGATGACCTGGATCTGAGCATGCTCAGAATATGCCTACCTCTACAGGTAACAATGACACTTTCCTACAAGAGTATATATAGCCGGGCATGGTAGCGCACGCTTGTAATCCCAGTGCTTGGGAGGTGGAGACCCGAGGATCCGGGTTCACGGCCAGCCTCAGCTACTTAGTGAGGCCCTCTGCAACTTCGTGAGACCCGGTTTCAAAATAAAGTATAAAAAAAATGGGGCTGGGGGTGTAGCCCGGAGGTAGAACGCCCCTGTGTTCAATCCCCGGTACTGCAAAAAAAAGAATATATATAAATATATTCTTTTATTCATATATTCATATATATATTGAATATATTCATATATATGATAATATATATTCATATATATATGTATATATATATATATATATATATATATATGGTTCCCCAATTAAAACTCCTTGCTTTCTTTTTGAGGGAGACACTACTTTGAGAATTATCTCTAGTGCTCACCTTACTCGCAAGTAGTAAACCTATTTCACTTTTCTCTCCTGGTGTGCTTATTGGCTTTCTACTCACCAAGGGGTGAACCCATTGCATTTATACACACACACACACACACACACACACACACACACACACACACACACACAGAATAGTTGAGGAGATAAAGCTAAGGAAAAAAAAGAATCAAGCCAGGGAGAAATTAGCACACAAATTACAAAGCCATACAGTGCTATAGAGTTTCCAGACTGAGCTACAAATTTAGTGCTACACTTCTTAGAAGTCAAGTAAAAGGCACACACCAATAATTACAAGGTTCATATAAAAAACAAAGGTGTTCAGAAGTAGGGTGTTTCTTAACTGTGAGACTTGAGAGACAAGTCTCCACCGTGCCTCACAATGGCAAATTCTCTGGGACCTATTAAATCATCATAAAATCTGTGTTTCTGATTCATTACTTTCTGCGTTTGTCTACATCATTTCCAAAATATGTTAAAAGAACATAGTTTTGATAAAACACTGCTTAGGAAACTCATATAGATGTGTAAGGAACATGCACAAAAGTATCTGTCATAGCATTGTTATATTAAAAACTAAAGAAGTGTTCATTAGTAGGAGAAAGGATACATAAATCTTGATATGTCCCTACATTGGAATATAATAAAGTGGGTTAAAATAAACAACTGAAATAACATGGATAAATCTCAAAAACATTGGAATGTAGCCAGACGTGGCGGCACATGCTTGTAATCCCAGTACTTGGGAGGCTGAGACTGGAGGATCCGGGTTCGCGGCCAGCCTCAGCTACTTAGTGAGGCCTCCGCAACTTAGTGAGTCCCTGTTTCAAAATAAAGAATAAACAAATGGGGCTGGGGGTGTAAGATAACTCTCCCAGCCACATAAAACAGATACAAAGGAAGATACAGTCAATGGATGCAACTTACTCTAAGACATTATTGTGAAATGTTTGTTACAAGAATAGTGCTGTGCCGTGGCCAGTAATGATGGTGCATGCCTGTAATCCCAGTACTTGGGAGGCTGAGCCAGGAGGATCCTAGGTTCAAGGCCAGCCTCAGCAACTTAGCAAGACCCTGTTTCAACATATAAAAATAAAATAAGGGCTGGGAGTGTAGCTCTGAGGTAGAATGTCCCTGGGTTCAATCCACAGTATAAATAAATAAATAAATGAATGTAAGCAAATAAATGAAAATAACAAAAGTGGTGTAACCTACTTTATTATTTAGGAAGCACACACAGCTTTGCTTAAAGAGTATAAGCAAATCTTTTGATGTCTGGTTCCTGTGATACGTAATTAACCCTGTCTCTGTATTCAGAGGTCATATCCCTAATGTGGTCCCACAGGGATTACTGGAACCCTCACTGTCCTGTCTCACCACCTGGCTCAATGTTTTCTTCCGACTCAACTGTAGATTTGTGGTAGAGAAGGTCTGGGTTATCACAAACCGTGAACAGGAAAACTTGAGTCTGGGGGTGAGGAAGGAAGCAGGAATCTAGAAACGTTATCACTGCTATTAAGAGTGTCCTAAGGAGAGCGACATAGAATTAAAACTAAAACTACAAGCAGATTTTTTGCAGATCCCATGCTGATTCCCTGGCGCCATCTATTTTGAGGATTGGCTCAGTTACATGTGATTAACACGGGCACAGCGAACCCCAGGCACACACTTGCAATCCCTCTCTGCAGCGCACATTCCTCTGCGTGTGGGGACCCTTCTGAAGCACGCTATCACCGTCCTCCCGGGAGTAAATGTTCCTGCAGAAAAGCTGGAGACCCGTCTGCTTCTTGGATGCACCTTGCCAAATGCTTTGTGTGTGCCCGACAAGTGCCCGCAGGATACGGCAGGATTCCTGCTCATTGGTGTGCCCGTGCTGATCCAGAGCGCCTCAGAGCTGGCTAGAAATTATATCTGCAGCCAGTGTATTTCTTTTCTTTTTCTCTTCTTTGTTTGTTTGCTTGTTTGGTGCTGGGGATTGAACCCAGGGACATTCTACCTTCAAGCTACACCCCCAGCCCTTTTTATTTTTTATTTTGAGTCATGGTTTAAGTTGTGGAGGGCATCACTAAGTAGCTGAGGCTGGCCTCGTACCTGCAATCCTCCTGCCTCAGCCTCCCAAGTACTGGGATTACAGGCATGCGCCACAGCACCCAGCTTCCTCATCTTCTTTCTGCTTCCAGGAAACTTGGACTGAGTGTGGCTACGGCTCAGGTCGGAGGGACGGAACATTCAGCCCAGACTGGCTCTTTGGCACTCTGAAATTCCCTCCCACCAACTTGGGACACAGTGATTGGACCAGAGGTGATCACATGTCCCAAGGGCTGGCCAATCAGTAATCCAAACCCTTGGCCAGGTGGTTGGTTCCAGAGTGAGCTTAAGACCCAAATCAGCCGGGCGTGGTGGCGCACGCTTGTAATCCCAGTACTTTGGGAGGCGGAGACCGGAGGATCCGGGTTCGCGGCCAGCCTCAGATCGCTCTCTCTCTCTCTCTCTCTCTCTCTCTCTCTCTACTTAGTGAGACCCTCCGCAACTTCGTGAGACCTGGTTTCAAAATAAAGTATAAAAAATAGGGCCGGGGGTGTAGCGTGGAAGTAGAACGCCCCTGGGTTCAATCCCCGGTACCACACACACAAAAAAAAGACCCAAATCAGCCTAGTCCAGGTCAATGCCAAGATTTAGGCCTGCCCTCCAGGAGGAAACCTCCCTTCTTTCTCGCTGTACAGCAGACCATCCCCTTATCCACAGCACACATTAAAAGACATTCCCCAGGTGCCTAAGACCATGGATAGTATGGAAACCTCTGTGTGTGTACATTTATATAACACATTTTCCTGTGCAACTATACCTATGATGATGTTTAATTTACAAATTAGGCACAGTAAGAGTTTAACAGCAGAAATAACAGAGAACAGCTGGGCATGGTGGCACACGCTTGTAATCCCAGTACTTTGGAGGCTGAGACAGGAGGATCCGGGTTTTCGGCCAGCCTCAGCTACTTAGGGAGGCCCCCTGCAACTCAGTGAAACCCTGTTTCAAAATAAAGAATAAAAAATAGGGCTGGGGGTGTAGCTCGGAGGTAGAATGCCCCTGAGTTCAATCCCCAGTACCATACACACAAAAAAAGAAATAACAGAAAACAATGATGACAATATACTATATAACTATGAAAGTTTTCTACAATTTTTGAGTTGTTTGTTTCTGGAATTTTCCATTTAATAATTTTGGACCATGGTGACTTCAGGTAACTGAAACTTTGAAATCCAAAACCACGGAGAAGGGGCACTACTGGCGCTGGTTCTAAGAGGGTGAGCCTGCCAATAGAACCAGAGCCGACAGAGCAGAGAGAAGGAAGAAAAACAACCGAGTTCTGATGGCATTTCTGGGTCTCCTGGATGCAGCCGTGCCTGAAACTAGCCCTGCCCCTGGGTTCTCCACCACCGCACCCAGTGCCTTTCTTTTCATTCCAGTCGGTCTGAGCAGAGTTTGCTGTGCCCCGCTATTGGAAGGCTGCCTGATCAGCGCCACCTCCCATTCTTTGAAGCAGCCTGGGTTCTGCTCCACGCTGCACGCTGACCCTCTGGCTCACCCCAGCAGATGGCCTGCTCCACAGGGAAGACAGAACCCACCAGGCACAGAGCCCCAGCTTCTCTCGGCCGCTTCCACATCCTCGGCACCCTGGCCCTGCTGGACTGTCACACAGGTGCTCTTGCTCCTGCCCAGGGAGACCGGGGGCCACCTCTGCCCTTGACCTGTGTCTCTGTCCTCCCCCTGGACTTGGCTCTCTCAACCACCCCTTCTTCCTGTCAGCTTCAATCTCTCCTGCTCCACGACCTTTTGATCTTCAGCATATGAGCCTCCAGACGCCTCTCACCAAAAAAAGCAAGGAGCCGGGCACAGTGGTGCACGCTTATAATCCCAGTACTTAGGAGGCTTGAGACAGGAGGATTGCAGGTTCAAGGCCAGCCTCAGCAATGAAGTGAGACTCTCAGCAACCTAGTGAGACCCTGTTTTAAAACAAACTAAAAGGATTAAAAGAGCTGGGGGTGTAGCTCAGAGGTAGAAAGTCCCTGGGTTCAACCCCCAGTAAAGAAGGAGGAGGAGGAGGAAGAGAGAGCAAGGAGAAGGAGAGAAGAAGAAAGGGAGGAAGGGAGGAATGAACGACCTTTTTCCTTCCTGAAAGTCAACTGTCCTCTGCTTTGCAGGGCACTCTGCTCACAAGCATTGTGCAGTCATTGCGCTTTCTCGTCGTTCACTGAGTTCTCAGCCCAGTGCAATTAGGATTCGTCCTCCGCCGTCCTGGACCCGCCACGCGCTGTGGCCCTCTCTCAGGTCCCTCTTTGCTTTCACAGCTGGTTCCGCTGACTTGTCCTCGGGACAGCCTGGCGAGCGAGCGCCCTGCTGGGCCCCGCCACTGCTGCCGTCCGGCGGCGCTTCCTCCGCTTCCAGTCCCTCGAGCCTTTTTTTGGATCGCAAAGCCCGTTGACAGTTTGACAAAGGCTGAGTCCGGTTCCCCTAGAAACGTGCACTTTGCATGGAACTGGTCAAGCTTCTCAACAATGACTCACAGAGCGGAAGGGCTTTACTAAGAGGACAGTTAGTTCATGGAAGAGTGGCAGGGTGGAACTTTCCAGAATCCCAAACCGTAACTGACCAATGAGAAAGCTTCCAAATAAAAAGACACCACTGCCCAGCTTCTGATACAAAAAAAAAAATCTAGGCACCTAATTATGTTTAATTCATGATGTCACCAGCAGCTGGCACTAAAGGTGTTCCAGCATCTAGCATGTGCTGAGTGAGCACTTACTGTATGCCTGGTATTGTGCTAAGCCTTTTGTATTCACTATCTCACTTAGTTAACTAGCATAAAAGGGGTGGTGTGTCGTCACTCACTAGTTTGGTTCTTGTTTTTTTCTTCTTTTTTTTTGTGTGTGTGGTACTGGGGATTGAACCCAGGGGCGTTCTACCTCTAAACTACACCCCCCCGCCCTATTTTTTATTTTTAAATAGGGTCTCACTAAGTTGCCGAGGGCCTCGCTAAATTGCTGAGGCTGGCCACAGGGTTTTGGAATTGGGAATTGACCCCCTGGGTTCAATTCCCAATACTGTTTTTTTTTTACATTAATCAGTAAGATAGCCATTTATTATCAAATATTGTACACTGTCGACACATAATTGTATGTGCTAAATTTACACAAGCAGCAACATCATTTGTTTATAGCAGCATCACACAGATGCACGAGCAATGTGCTCTGTGGGGACGACAGCTCCGTCCGAGGCCAGCGGAGGTTCCCAGCTCCACTGTCGTCTTACGAGGCCCTTGCCCTGGATGCAGCCCGTCCCTCGTCCTTGACTGAAACATCATTCTATGGCGTGGAAATGCAGATGCAACTTGGTAACAGTATTACTTTCTTTATATTACAACATATAATCATGTCAAGAAAAAAGTCAAAAGTATCAGTAACCAATGTGGGCGTTCAATAAACTTTCCAGTTAAAACCTTGGCAAGAACTTTACTGGAAACGTGGGCTTGCTGTCCCTGGCGGAGCTTGCCTCTCTGGGGTTTTATACCCTTATGGTTCCCCATTCCTTCTGGAACTCTCCATCGCTGCTATCTAGGAAAAACATGTTCGTGCAAATGGGTGATAAAAAATTGAAAACCACTTTGCGAACCTTTCAAACATTTATAGCAGTTGAAATGAGGTTTAAAGGGTCTAACAACTCCTTGTCTTCTTTCTTGTTAAAAGTTCTTATAACCAGGGCAAGTGGACTTTGAATCCAACTGGGCTTTTTGACAGACGTTTCGCAGTGGGGAAGTTCTTTGCACTTCTCCCACGTAGCAAGCAGGTGTGCGTCTGCCGGAAGCAGGCCTGGTGCATGAGGAGGCAGAGTCGCCCGGCCGGTCCTGGCTGTAGAGACCTGCGCCTTAGACATTTCCACCACAGCCTGGTCTACCGAATGGGCAGCAGGAAGCTAACACAGGTTTCTACTTTCCTTCCTAGCACCGCAGAGAGATCCAGCGGTTTTCCATCAATGCTCAGTTCTGTGGTACCATGTGATGGATGGTGTTGGGTGGATCTTCTGCCCAAGCCAGTCTCTAAGGATCCCCACACCAGGGTGCTGGCCAGCCAGGTCACCCTGACTCCTCGGGAGACCAATTTTAGTTTTTTTGGTACTGGGGATTGAACCCAGAGACATTCTATCTCTGAGGTACATCCCCAATCTTTTTTACTTTTTTATTTTGAAACAGGGTCTCGCTAAGTTGCTGAGGGTCTTGCTAAGTTCCTGAGGCCGGCCTCAAGCCTGTGATCCTCCAGTCTCAGCCTCCCAAGTACTGGGATCACAGGCGTATGCCACCACGCCCAATTGGAAAAGTAATTGTTTAAAGGTTCTGAGAGTGGGAGGCTGAGACAGGAGGATCGCAGTTTCATGGCCAGCCTCAGCTACTTAGTGAGTCCCTCTGCAACTCAGTGAGACCCTGTTTCAAAAATACAGAATAAAAATAGGGCTGGGGGTGTAGCTCGGAGGTAGAATGCCCCTGGGTTCAATCCCCAGTACCTCAAAAAAAAAAGTTCTGAGAGACAGTTTCCACAAAATAACTAGGAAACAAGTAAAGCCAGTAAAGCAATTGAGCATTCAAGGTATGAGAACACAGTATCAATTTTTATTTCTTTATTTATTGAGAATATAATGAAAATAAGAACGGTTTTGTTGTTTCTTCTCACCCTGCAATCTTGCGACTCGACTCTGACATTGGCCACCTGGACCGCGGATTGGAAAACCCCCCTCTCAGAAGGCAGCCAGGCGCATGGGTCAAGTGCTGGGCGTGGACTTGCTGCTGGCCATCAGGGCTCTGCGCTCAGAAAAGAAGAAATCCGCCCGACACCACAGGCAAGCTACGTGTTGGTGGGCATGGTCACACCTCAGGCCCTGTACAAGACGTGACACCGGTTTTCTGAAATGCAGCCCCACCCCCACTAGCCAAAGAAGGAGTTAGGCGCTTGTTTAGAAAATACCTCACCATCTGGCAAGAAGTACCAGATAGGGATCTGTGAGAAGTCCGTGTCTTCTGGGAAGCACCAAGGTGCTGGCAGCTGACAGACAGACAAAGAGATCGGCGCTGCAGCTTCTCCTGCCAACCTGGGGGGCCGCAAGAGGAAGACAGACAAGAGGCAGAGACGGCGGGCCGCGGGCCGCTTCCTGCAAGACAGCCCTCTGCACGCGAGGTTTGTAATGTTCATCCCATGAGAAGCATAGAAATCTATGCAGAAAGGAAGACTCATGTTCCCAGCGCTGGAGACCCTGTCACCGCTTCCGCCGTTCTCCACGAAAACTCATGGCTGCCGAATGTCCCCATGTCTGCTGTCTGCAGATGGCCATATTTTCCACAAAACCTTCACTTCCCTGATAAGTGAAGAAGAATATTGCTAAAACTTTTAGCAAATACAGCCATATTTGATCCATTCTAAGATATACATTTTCACAATTCTACATCTCATAATTGGGCCTTTCTTTCTGATCTGGGAATTGAACCCAGAGGTATTCCACCTCTGAGATACACCCCCAGTCCCCCTTCTTTGTTGTGGTACTAGGGATTGAACCCAAGGGTATTCTACCCCCGAGCTACACCCCCAGCGCTTTTTATTTTTTATTTTGAAAAAGGGTCTTGCTAGATTGCTGAGAGTCTCATTACGTTACTGAGGCTGACCTCAAACCTTCAATCCTCCTGTCTCAGCCTCCTGAGTATTGGGATTACAGGCATGCACCACCACACCTGGCTGGGTGTATCTTTCAATCACTGGTGTCGTGCAATTATAGATGCCAGCATATTTCCATTCTTTATGATGCATGGAAGGACGATACATAGATAGCAGCTTAGACTGAATGAAATATGGGCAATTGCTTAAAATGTGTTAGTAGACAAAACATTTAAAGTTTAAAGAAACCCATTGTGTGGGCTGGGGGTGTAGCTCAGTGACAGAATGCTCTCCTAGCAGGTGTGAGGCAGTGGCTTTGACCCCCAGGATGGTAATCAATCAATCAATCAATCAACCAACCAATCAAATAAAGAAAGCCAGAGAGCTTGAGGTTTCAGGAACATGACATGACTTAGGTATCCAAGCTCTGAACTTGTTAAAAGACCTGAAGGACAAGCAGCCTTCAGACATGTGAGGTTGCTGTTCTGAGAAACACGCCAAGTGCTTCTCCTTCCGTCTCTTGAAAGTGTGAATTCTATTAATAGGCGTTTAATGGTAAGCCATATTCGCATTCCTGGGATAAGCCCGACTTCATCGTGACAGTGTTAGTTTTACAGACTATTCGATTCACTTTTGTCTAATAGCTTATGTAGAAGCGTTGCATTCCATGATGGGTCTGTAATTTCCTTTTTTGGCTAAACTCAGACTATAGATTGAACAATGTCTCCCCTCTTTTCTATTCTCTGAGCAGATTCTATTTGGTGGGAAATGCCTGGTGATTAGATGTTTGGCGGGACACCGGTTCTGCCATCTGCTTTTACTGTTTTGTTTTGTTTGGAGGGGGAGGGGGCTTAACGACCATCTCAGTGTCGCTAACAGCGGTGGGACTCTTCAGGTTAACACTTTCTTCTCAAGGCACTTTTGGTAATATACACATAGTTAACATATTTATTTGAAATTAGTGTTTTGTCTAAGCTTTAACATTTATCGACATAGCTATCACATTCTTTTATTGTATTTTATCTCTGCTATAACAACAGCAATTGTGATCTCATTGTGAACCTTGTATGCTTTCTATTTTTCTTAATAAATATTGTTAGATTTTTTCAAAAAAGTCATTTTTGTCTTTTTGATCCACTTTAGGGTATCTTTGTCTTCTGTTTTATACTTTCTGCTCTTATTCCTATTGCTTCTTACCTATACGTTCCCTGGGTTATTCTGTTAATCTTTTTCTAACTTATTACATTTGATTAAAATGGACTCATTAATCCTCAGCTTTTTGTCTTTCATAATCTAAGCATTTGCAGCTATGAACTTCCTTCTAAGCACAGCTTTAGTTGTATTTCAGAAGACTTTATACTGTTTTTATAATTATGCACTTCTAGTTGTCCTCTAATATCCATACTGATTTTATTCTTCAGTCCATGAGATAGTCAAAAGTCCACTTACAGAAATTTCCAAGGACTGGGATGTAGCTCAGTGGTAGAGCATGTGCTTAGGGTGAGCGAGGTCTTGGGTTCAACTCCAGCACCACGAGCAAAGAAGAAAAATGTCCAAATGTACGCAGGAATCTCACTTCTCTGTGTGTGTGTGTGGGGGGATACTGGGGATGGAACCCAGGGATGTTCTTCCTCTGACTCACATCCCCAGCCCTTTTTATTCTTTGTTTTGAAACAGGGTCTTGCTAAGCTGCTGAGGCTGGCCTCGAACCTGCAATCCTCCTGTCTCAGCCTCCCAAGTACTGGGATTAAAGGCATGCACCACCATGCCGGCTTCATTTGTCTTTTTATTACTTTTTTGTAGTATAGTTTTTGTAGTATGAGCACATGTTCTGGGTGGAACAGAATTTTCAAAAACATGTTAAGACTTCATGGCTTGGCATGAAGTCAGTGTTCATAAATGTTTTATTTGTACTTGAAGATAATGTAAATTCTCTAATTGCTTGGTCCAGGGTTATAAACGTGTGCAATGTGTTGCTCAAATCTTCTTTATCCTTACTGATTTTGTGCCTGCTTGACCTACCAATTACCCAGACATCAACAGAGCAGTCTTTCCCCTCTGCGTGTGAATGTTTCTATTTTTTCTTAGAATGCGCAGCCTATTCTTAGACCATGGAAGTTCTAGACCTCCAGGAGTCAGTTGCTACATCCAGAGATTTCTAGCATTTTTTCTTTGATAGTTCAGCTACACATTTAAAGAAACAAATACGGATTTATGTCTGGCATTTTAAAGTGCTCTATACATTAGCTATGTGTGTATTTGTTTGTCTTGGGTTTGTTTTTGTTTGAGACAGGCCTCCCTGTGTTGCCCAAACTAGCCTCCCTCTCCGTGGCCTCCTGGGTAGGTGTGTGCTACATGCCCAGCTTAAGTATTTCTAACTCTTTCTAAAATTCTGTGTTTTCAGGAGCACTTAAGCTCTCTAAGCCTCATTTTTTTGGTTAGAAAATGGAAACGCTTTCTCAGACTGGGGTTCCCCAGGAAATAACGTTCAGGCAGCGATTTGCATGCAGGGAGTTTATGGGGAGGTTTAAGTGGCCTTGGCAGAGGGACTGGGGTCTCACTCCATCCACCCCTGCCACGCCTCCACAGAGCACAGTGCTTAAGTGGTAGGCACAAAGCCACTTACTGCCACATATAATAACTGACTTTTTGGTCAGATAGGAAACTCCGGCACCTGTGTGACACTGGGCCTGGGATCTCCTGAGACCTGGGCAGAGTTGCCCCTGAGCTGCCCAAGACAACCAGAGTCCTCTAAAAGGTGTCGCATCTACTGAGCAACAATGCAGGAAGAGAGGCAGCTTCTGGCCAAGAGAACAATTGCAAGGACTCTCTGTCGCTTTCTTTTTTATTGGTACTGGAGATTGAACTCAGGGGCGTTCTACCTCTGAGCTACACCCCCAACCCTTGTTATTCTTCATTTTGAAACAGGATCTTTTAAATTGCCGAGGGTCTCACTAAGTTCCTGAGGTGAGCCTCGAACCTGCGATCCTCCTGTCTAAGCCCTCCAAGTACTAGGATCACAGGTATGTGCCACCACACCCAGCTTCAGTTACCTTCTAAAAGGCCACTTCTACTCAGGCATGAGAGCTATAAATATCGTAGGAGCTGCCAGATGCAATGGCACATGCCTGTAATCCCAGTACTTGGGAGGTTGAGACCGGAGGATCACAAGTTCAAGGCCAGCCTTGGCAACTTAGCGAGATCCTATTTTAAAATAATAAAGAAAAAAAGGGGGGGGGTTGGAGATGTAGCTGAGAGGTAGAACTGCCCCTGGGTTCAATCCTCAATAGGAAGAAAGAGAGAGAGAGAGAGAGAGAGAGAGAAAGAAAGAGAAAGAAAGAAAGAAAGAAAGACAGACAGAAAGAAAGAAAAAGAAAGAAAGAAAGAAAGAAAGAAAGAAAGAAAGAAAGAAAGAAAGAAAAGAGAGAGAGAGAGAAAGGAAGAGAGAGAAAGAAATCTTAGGAGCTGGAGAAGATGCCAACCTTTGGAATCATAACCCTAGAACCGGAAAAACATAAGGAGCCGGGGACATCTAACCCGCACCCTGACGGAACACACAAGCACTTCACTGTCGCTGCCCAGGAGCATGGGCAAGGAGAGAGGGAGATGCCACAGCCCGGGGCCTGGGGCCTATTCCTTGCTCCTATTCCTTCTAATATCCCTGCTGTAGGTTGGATCTGAAACATCCCCCAAGGCCCATGTGCTAAAGGCTTGGTCTCCAGCCTGTGGTGCTACTGGGAGGTGGTGGAACGTTTAGGAGGCGGGGCCTCAAGGGAAGCAGTTAGGTCATTGGGGGCGTGTCCTTGAAGTGGACATTGGGACCCTTTAGGAGGCGGGGCCTCAAGGGAAGAAGTTAGGTCATTGGGGGCGTGTCCTTGAAGTGGATATTGGGACCCTTTAGGAGGCGGGGCCTCAAGGGAAGAAGTTAGGTCATTGGGGGCGTGTCCTTGAAGTGGATATTGGGACCCTGGCTCCTCCACCTCTCTTTGCTTCCTGGTTGTCATGATGGGGCCATGTGACCATGGATTGAAACCTCTAAAACCAGGAGCCGAAATAAACCTTTCTTCCTATGTCGATTGTCTTGTGTATTTTGTCATAGAAACAGAAAGCTGACAAACACAATCTTTTCCTCCATCCTATCACCTGTCACCCAACATCCCTGCTGGCTCACGAGCACCTATCATATCCTCGCGTGGGCGGGAGTCTTGGGGTACGAGGCCTGGGTGGTCAGGAAAAATTCAAGGGCAGTCTTCCATTGCTTTGTTCTCTTGGTTTTAATCGATGACATTAAACTCTTCCTTCTGAGGATGTGCATTCCCACGTCACTTCTCCAGGCCTCTAAACATTATGGTTGAAGTCCTGTACACAGTGGAAACAACATAAAGGATAAGATGTGTGTTTACCCTTAAGACATCCATGAGAGGGCCCTGGAGACTGGTTGTGGTGGTACATCCGGGGCGTCTACAACCTATCAGTGTCAGAACAGGCAGTGCTTGAGCCGGGCATGGCAGCACACACCTGTGATCACAGCACTTGGGAGTCTGGGACAGGAGGATCTTAGGTTCAAGGCCAGCCTCAGCAACTTAGTAAGTCCCTCAGCAACTTAGCCAAATCCTGTTTCAAAATAAAAAAATAAATAAAAGAACTGGGGTATATCTCAGAGGTAAAATGTCCCTGGGTTTAATAATATATATATGTATTGGGCATTGAACCCTGGGGCATTCTACCTTGGAGCTACAACCCCAGTCCTATTTTATTTTTTATTTTGAAACAGGGTCTCACTAAGTTGCTAAGGGTCTGGCTAAGTTGCTGAGGCTGGCCGTGAACCTGCAATCCTCCTGTCTCAGCCTCCCAAGTACTGGAATTACAGGCATGCACCACCACACCCAGCAAGTTCATACATCTCAGTATAACTAAAGTTGGCATAATACTCTATAAATTAAGTCTTGCTCTCCTCATTTTCTAGAGTGGACACCTATGGCTCATAGAGGTTAAGGAACTTGTCTTGTGCACAGAGCTGGGAAGTACCTAAACCAGGATTCGAACCCAGATTCTGTTTGGTTCCCGTGCTTGGTGTTGTGGTTTAGAGAAGGTTTGTCTCTTAGAGGTTCATGCGCTGGAGGCTTGGTCCCCAGGATGGCAGTGTGGAGAGGTGGCACTGGGTGGAAAGTAATTAAGCCATGGATTATCACCCTTGGAAGAGCTGCATGCAGGTCTCATGGGACTGGATCAGTTCCCGCGAGAACAGCTCCTCCTCTTGTCACTCTTCTGCAGGCACAGCTCAACACCCTTGCACGCATTCCTGCCACGTGGTGCCATTTGCCAGGAAGCTGTCACCGGAGCCAAGCAGATGCCCTGGGACCACCAGCATCGTGAGCTAAATAAACTTATTTTATCAAGTCCTCAGCCTGCAGTATTTTGTTGTAATGACACAAAACAGAGCAATACATTTGTGCTCTTCTTGCCACACCTTACCTTATTTACTACTTCAAAGACTTTAGGGCAAGTCTCTCGGCATCTCTGAACTTCAGTTCCCTCACTGTCTCACTGAAGGGAGATTGGGTTAAGTTATCTCCAAGTGCTCTCCATGTTAGTGCTAGGAAAAGAGGAGGAGGAAGGAGGAGAGGGGCTGGGAGGAAGGGGAAGGGCCGCAGAGGTTTTGTGAGCCTCCTGCCTTGCCGTCTGTGTTCTACTTGTGTGTATTCACTACGGTTATTTACTGTGACTAATCAGATCTCCCTTTTAAAGCATTTTCTCATCATGTTCTGGAGATAAATAAATTTTTTCTGGTAGAAGAGAAACATAAGTGTCTGTGGTGTGCACACACCTCTTTTAAGGGACATACACTTCAAAACAATTTCCACTTTCTTTTTTTCACACACACAATGGCACAACCTTCTTATTCTTCACATCGAGTCTTAAAACACTATGGATTTGAACCCAGTCGACCTAGGAGGAGAAAACCGATCCTCCAAAACAAAGCAAAGAGAAAACAACTCCTTAGAAAGGCCCCCGTGGCCTTCACTTGGCTGCTGCCAACATGAGGAAGCAGGTGAGCTGGCTCTGGAGGGCGAGAGGTGGGGAGACTCTCTAAGAGAGAGGAGAGCTAACACGCTTTCCAAAACGCGGCTGCCCCAAGTGTGAAGGAAACTACGGACCTCCCACTGGTCTTTTTAACACACGCGTGTGGGCACACACATCATCACTGGCACCATCACTAGTATAATTTCTAAAAATGAGCCGGGCGTGGTGGCGCACGCTTGTAATCCTAGTACTTGGGAGGCAGAGACCGGAGGATCCGGGTTCGCGGCCAGCCTCAGCTCTCTCTCTCTCTCTCTCTCTCTCTCTCTCTCTCTCTCCGTTTCTCTCTCTCTCTCTCTCTACTTAGTGAGGCCCTCCGCAACTTCGTGAGACCGGGTTTCAAAATAAAGTATAAAAAATAGGGCAGGGGGCGTAGCGCAGAGGTAGAACACCCCTGGGTTCAATCCCCGGTACCGCAAAAAATAAATAAATAAAAAAAAATAAAAATGGAAAAGGCTGAAAACAAAATGAATCCTTGAGAAATAACAACCAGCAGAATTCCCTTTAAATGCAAAGGAGCAACAAAATTTATTGACTGGATCAAACACAACAGTTCAAATGGCGGCATTGTGTCTTCATTCTCAGGTGGTCCCATGGAACAAGAAAAGTGCTCTTCGTCCAAGCTGCTGACGTCCGTTAGAAGTGACTATCAAAAACAGCAACATGCACAATGGTGTATATGCACCAAGTGGAATCGTATCGACAAATATACAAAATACCCAAAATAAAATATTTACAGGTTTAAAAATATAAACATCGATTCATCTATCCCATTAAACCATTGGAGTGGAGAAAGGAGAAAAGATCCTGTTGCTGTTTAGAATCTCTTTTTTAAAACAAGCTTTGAAAACATAGACTTAGTTCTAGGAGACAGTTTTTGATTTTGGGGGGGCTTAACATTCTATTATAAAAATAATATCTATGAACCTACTAATAATTTTTTTCTCCTGTGCACAAAAATAATACAGCCAAGAGCTTGTCCTCAAAGACACACCTGACTTTTTCAGGAAAACGAATTACAGAAATGGAGTTTCTCATTTGGGTTTCCTTGGCCACCGTTTTTAAATAACCTGTAATTCCTCCTATCATACGGAGACCCTTCATATAAATGACATGGGCAAAACCTGAAGTTCACAGTGAGCTTCCTGCATGGCTGGTGAAAGTAAAACCGGCAGGAATTTCCTTTTCCTACAACATCAACACCACTTTCCCTGATCCTCTCGACAAACCTGCCACTATCAGATCCTCCGTGTTCAGTTAAATTTATCCTGGAAGCAATAAAAGTATTAAATAGTTCTTTGTGAGGATTTCTCCTCCATTATTTAGAAATCAGTGTGTATCGAAGGAATAAATGGTTCCCACGTAGACACTTGAGAAAGTTCGCTAATTCCTTCAGGCGTCCTGGGCCGTTTCACAACATGTGAACAGGTATCGACTGGGCGTCCGCTCCCTGTCCCTATGCTATTTGACCAGAAGTGTTTAGTATTCCCACTTTATTAAATGATCCAGGTTTGGCAGTGTCTGAGAATGTTCAATGTGTCTCAAATAATAGGAACCTGGGCTATGTTTTGTTAAATATGCCTCTTCCCACATAAAGCAGAAAACTGGTCTGCCCAATTCTTGAGTCACTTCCAAAAGATCACCCCAGTTTACGATTCAATGGGATAACCACTGTTGTTGAATTCTTCCACTATTTAATTCTTCCATTAAAATGAGATCTAAAAATTCAGAAAAAGTGGACCAAATGCAGGTAAGCTGTATGTCAGTAATTTCATTAGATGGGACAGCAAGGTGGCCTCAAAATGATGTCCCCTAAATACGGAGAGAGGCTTCTTGATAGAGTGAGAGGGAAAGGGAGCCCCGGTCGCAAGTTGACAGGTTCCCCGCAAAATCCCTTTGCTGCTTTTATTATTGACAAAGTACTCGTCAGATTACAAAACTTGTATGTCGGCCAGCTGACAGGTAGCTCTTCAGTAGTTGGTGAATATGTCCTCTATTGTCCACTGGCCCAGCTGAGAAGACTGTCTGCTGGACCCAGGTCTGCCTTTAGACTTACAGATTATTTAAAGGCCATCAACCAAGTTTTTAGAAACTAAGTTCACTTTTAACCAAAATGGTCATTGTTTTAATGGCTCCCGCCATCCTAAAAATCTAGTTTGACTCCTCCTCCAATTCAGAACTTTGATCAGTTTCTTATTTAAAAGAAGGAATAGAAAAATTGAACCTTATGGCTGAAAGATTTACAATTAAAGCACGCGCTGTATTGTTAGATTTCTGCTTCACATGCTGCCCCTGGTATTTGTAAAATGGAGGACTTTGGTCCAGTTGACTTTTAACCTCTCTGGGCCTCATCTTCCTCCTCTGGAAATGGAGCCTATATAGACATTACGTGGCTCCTGTGAACATTAAAGGTAACAATGTAAAATAAAGCGCAGAGCTGCATCTCCCCCTCACGCACTGTAGTGAACACACGGCCAATATCAGCTATTAGAATTAAAAATGAAATATGTCCATGGTGACTGACTCGTAGCTCTTCAGTAACTAGCAGTTGAATGAATTAATGGATCAGAAAATAAAGGCCAGGATTCGATGACCACAGAAGATCACGGAATGCACTCCCTTCTAAAGAGACTGGCGCTTACATCTGGAGTTCAGAATCGTATCAAGGCAAATGTTAACTGAACTGGCTGCCATTTTTAGACACAACACAAATAACAAGGTTGGTGATGACGTGGAGGAATGGGAGCCCTACTCTTGGCAGGGATGCAAAATGGTGCGGCCTCCGTGGAAGACAATACAGAAAGTTCTCAAAAACTCAGGAGTAAAGTTACCATATGGTCTAGTGATTCCACTTCTGGGTATTTATCCAAAAGAACGGGAATGAGAATCTTGAAATATTTCCATTCCAATGTTCATTGTAGCGTTATTCACAATAGCCACAATGTAGCAATGACCTCAGTGTCTATCAACAGAGGAATGCATAGAGAAAATAAAGGTGGTATATGTGTACAATGGAATACTATTCAGCCTTTAAAAAGAAGGAAATCCTGATACATGACAATGTGGATGAACCTGAAGGACAGTGAAATAATACAGTGACAGAAGAAACAAGCAATACCGCATGATTCCACTTCTATGAGGTATCTAAAATAGTCCAACTAGAATGGTGGTTGCCTGGGGCTGGGGGAGGGGAGGAAAGCAATGGGGGATTGCTGATCAATGCGGACAGTTTCAGTTACACCACTTCAGAATTAAGTTCTAGTGGTCGGTTGTCCAACCATGTGTCTATAGTTAGCAATACTGTATTGTGGACTTAAAAGTTTTTAAGAGGGTAGATCTTATGTTAAATGTTCTTACTACAGTAGAAAAAAAAAAAAGGAACAAGACTAGCCTAGCTTGGGCTTCCGGCAGCAAAACAACAAAGTATGCGTAGAATGACTGAAATCCTAGCAGGAAAGAAGTGTTACCATGACAACAGAGGAGCTTTCTGGCTTTACTTAGACACTAATCCCTGGACTGAGAGGACACCTCTGAAGGAAGACCAATGTTTGCCTCCCGAGTAGAGAAGGGGCAGGTGTCCCTGTGATTGTGAGCACCATCAATTTAGCAATAAAGCTAATTTCAGCTGTGTGGACATGGTGAGCTTTTCCTGTTGAAAGTGAAGTGTGTATGCCTTCAACAGTTCTTAGCTCTTGTATCACCACAGCACATTAAAGAATTTATAGCCCTTGTCCCAGAGAGTAGGAAAACAGAGAGAAAGAGAAGATATAGAGGGAAGGGGGTTAGAAATAAGACAAAAAGGATGAATTGAAGATGTCATAGTAGGGAGATAATGTCACCGCCCACCTGTGGCTATTCAGAGAGCTCAATAAATATTCCCGATGCACCCAGCAGTACCTGGCCCATAGTAAGATAGTAGGTACTCAGCCAACGTTAATCATTGCTATAATTACTATTATTATCATTAGAAGAATTCAGGTTGCTTAATTCACCCCACTTTGTTCAACCCCACAAACTATAAGCAACAAATACAAACACAAAATGCTAGATCAAACAAAATAAAGGTATTTTTAATGAATACTAAGAAAATCCAAGGACAGCATAGCCATATGGGAGCCCCCAAAGGGAATGGGTTTTTCTCAAGTGTTAGATACAGAACACGCCCCCATCAATATGTGCTGAACTGAATTCAAGGAAAGATCAACCGGAAAAGCTGCCTATTCTCAGCTCGGAGGCCTTGAGACTGTTTTGATCTCCCCTTTTCCAGTTTGAGAAGGAACTTCTTTTCTTTATCATGACACTAGCATTCTAAACCACCCTTGAAAAACATTCTCTGCAGAGGCATAATCACATTCCTTATAAGTGGCTCCAGTCACAAAAAAACTGACAGCCTGAGAAACCTCTAGTGTAGGCCAGGCCGGATCAGCACAGCCTCCCGGAGGAGCCAGCTCAGGCTGCCCCGCTCGCTGACACCTGCAGCTCGCTCTTTGCATGAACCCAGTCCCTGCTTTTTGATTTTTGCTTTCCCTTACCACCCTGGTCTGCCCTAACTAGCCCTTTGGTCCCAAACTGTTCATTACACTTTTTGTGTAATGAACTGAAAATTTCTAAGGCTGAGTTTACATCAGTAACTGTCATCCATTCCTTGGTCTGCCTAGAAGAGGGGAAAAGAAAACTGGGTGAGCTGAGGTCTTTGAGTTTCTCTTATTTCACCCAAAAGTTTTTTAAATTTTTAATTTTTGAAACACGGTCTCACTGAGTTTCTGAGGGTCTTGCTAAGTTGCTAAGGCTGGCCTCAAACCTGTCGATCTTCCTGTCTCAGTCCCCGCCCCCGCAAGTACTGTCACCCATATTCTTTAACCAGCCATCTTGGTGGTGAGAAACAGAAAGTGGGACACTTTTTCCTTTGTAATTTAAAGCTCTTGAATTAAGTTCTTAACAATGAAAAGAGGAGCAAAGTAGTATGTGAATGTACTAGGACGTGTCTCAGCACAAGCCCAGTGCACATATTTGTAATTCAAGAGAGAAACTGAGAATGACTACGAGCAAGGCAAGAGTTCCACGTGCTAACATGACTCAACATGCTAACATCATGTGAAGTGCCCCATTCCTGCTAGGGCACTAAGCAACTACCATGGAAACAAAGAGGGAGAGGAAAAGCTACAGGAGCCAATCCCTCCAAACAGAGCTCACAGAAAAGAGCCACCTTCAAAAACTACTGTGATCGAAAGGTAAATAATGAAAACTCAGCAAGTTCAGCACTTGGGAGGCTGAACTAGGAGGATTGCAGATTCAGGGCCAGCCTTGGCAACTAGCGAGGCCCTCAGCAACTTAGAGAGACCCTGTTTCACAATAAAAAATAAAATAGGGCTGGGGGTGTAGCTCAGAGGTAGAATGCCCCTGGGTTCAATATCCCTAGTACCATAAAAAGAAGAAGAAGAAGAGGAGAAGGAGGAGGAGGAGGAGGAGGAGGAGGAGGAGGAGG